>JAOVVB010240978.1:0-22054 GCA_028570985.1 Heterobranchus longifilis | reverse complement strand
TAGGCACGCGCGCAACGCACGCACGCACGCACGCACGCACGCACGCATGCACGCACGCACGCACGCACAGAAAGAGAGAAAGATTCTTTAACCTCCCCGTAATCCCACCACCTCTCACACACACACACACACACACACACACAGTGTTAGTTCATACTACACACCGGCCCACATAAAGTAAACATGGTACCTACATCATAACAACAACAACAAGCTGAAACTGGACTTCACGGTCCTCGTTGTACACAAACAGGCTCAATCCCAGCATGCTTCATTTTGGGAGAGTGAGCTGAGAGAGGAATAGCAGAACAATCCTAAAATACTGACATCACAAGCAACTAGCAAGAAGGTCAAAGGTCAGAGCCGCAGTGCACAGTGGACACATAATGTACACATAAATATATTTATGATCTGGAGAATAAATATGAGCAAAGCAAGTTGTTTTTTGTTTTGTTTTTCAAAGTAAGACCAAACAAATATTAGAGCAAGTAAATAGTATGGGAGAGGGGGATCAGAGGAGATAAAGTGATGATGTTTATTTAAATTATATTTTTCCTGCTTCTCTGTTGGACTTACTGGCCAGTGTTGACATGAAGTAAAAGCAGTTTCCTGGTTGCTGCTTTTGTGCAGAGAGAGTGACATTTTTTAGGATGGAATTCAAAGGTCAGGAATACCCAGTTACTCAGATAATTTACTTTAATTACTTTAATGAATAGCTTGTGTCTTATTGTGATGATTTCAGATTTTGTGTTAAATTGTGACACATTTTTGGGGTAAATGAGAAATGTTGTCATTTGTAATGGCAACAGAAATTAAAAGTTGCTCGCAGCAATCCCTTTACGAGTAAAAATGAGCCTTGACGAGTGCCTTTTCTTGGTTTGAACTGCCGGTCAAATGAAAGCTTTTCAGTGATGTTGTCCGCTTAATCTCCAGACGTGATGTTGCGTGGTTTTTAAGGCATGTTAGAATCCAGTTTGGTTCAGGTATTTATAGCGCATGCTGTGCACTAAATGGAAAATTGTAGAGAAAGTTCTCTCTGAACCATGGATTTTTTTTTACCACTGAGAAGTCGATAATCCAAAACCGAGTGCAGTGGATTTAAAAAAAAAAAAAAAAAATTGTAAGGATCAGGCAATGCAGATTGTCAATTAAATTTGTGTTTGGTGAGATATTGACAGCAGCACGTTATTTTTTATTTTTTTTAAAGACCAGGTTTAAGGATTCTCCTCCTAGGTTATGGATCTAGAATACGTTAATACCATCTTCCCTTCGTTTGATTTCCACTGCTGCCGTCTATAATTAATTCCATGTTGCAGGTATGAATCTCTGTAATCCCGGAACTGTGAATTATGGATATAATTTATTGGATTTTTTGGACTTGTGTGCTCATATTTTTCAATAATTAAGTGGAAAGTTGAAAAGATGCTTTCCCCGAGTCTTTACCTGAATATATTGAGATATTAATAATACTGAGAATAGCAATGTAATTTTGACAGGACACAAATTAGATTTCATACCTGTTATAAAATAGTTTAAAATGCAGTGAAATAAGTGAGGCATGTAGAGAATCTAAATTTTTCTTATTTGTTCAAAGCTGATTAAAAAAAGCTGGTGATGTAAATGTATAAATAATTTCCTTGTGTGACTTAATCAAAAAGTATTGCAAATACTTAGTTTTGAATATCATTATGAAAAAAGACTGGAATTTGTGTCATTTATAAAAAAGAAAAAAAAAAGTGTGTATTCATGCCCTGCTATATATTCCACATGTGTGTGTCCGTAAAGCATTGCGACATCAGTTTGAGTGTAGCTTTCAAAACTTCACCCTGTGTGTGTGTGTGTGTGTGTGTGTGTGTGTCTGTCTGTCTGGGAGTGTGAATGGGCCAATTACCTTCACATCGCAGGGGTCAAGCGGGTTGACGTCTTAATTGGTTTTCTCCGCAGGGCTTCTTCAAGCGCACCGTCCAGAACAACAAGCGCTACACATGTATAGAGAACCAGAGCTGCCAGATTGACAAGACCCAGAGGAAGCGCTGCCCGTACTGCCGCTTCCAAAAGTGCCTCACCGTCGGCATGAAGCTAGAAGGTAAAAACAACAACATGTTTACATTTTTTACAGGTGTTTGGCTCAGTGACTTGAAATCACAAGTTTCGCTGCTGTTTTTGCTTCTGTAATTCAACGTGTTTCCAGTTTCAACACGAGGTTACGATGAGATGTGATGTAAGGAGAGATGTTCAGTGTTTCAGAGTGCAACAATGGCTGGTAGATAATGTGTAGCTGTCAAAAGTTTGGGATTCTTCAGAAAAGATAAAGAGGACACAGTTGTTGCACAAATTTAGAAAGGGGTTTCATGTGATTATAACAGACGGGTCACTAGTAGGGCTGCATGATATGAGGAAAATATGTGATAATGTTGTTGAACATTGCGATAACGATATCATTTGCGATAAATAAACAGTTTATCAGTATATCAGTTCTGCCTTTCTGCTGCTTTCAGTATACTGCTAAAATACAACTAATTGCTTGTTGAATTATTATTACTTATTTCTGACATTATTTTATTGAACATTAAACTGAACACAAAAGGCACCATTTAAAAAACAGAATGATAGTTATATTTTAAAGAGCAGTTTTCGACCGATACTCTCTTTCAACTAACTCAAAAAATACGTCACGATGCGATACGTCACATTCCTTCGCGAAAGTAGATATTGCGATGACGATAAAAAAAAAAACATATATTGTGCAGCCCTAGTCACTAGGATTTCAATGTCTTGCTCAAAGGAGCTCAGGCAGAACAGATGGCTGTTATTAATAAACATGCATACATTTGTAAGTAAAAGTATCAAAAAGTCAAATGCACTTAAAAGTATCAGAAGCAAAAGTATTCATAATGCAGAAAAATGTCCCCTGCGAGTGACATACTATTATATATTATAGGATTATTTTTACTGATGCGTTAATGTGTACGTATCATTTTACTGTTGGAGGTGGAGCTAATTTTAACTATGTTATGGGTAGTTTAATCTATAACAGTGTATTATATTGTATAAGCCAATCAAATGTTTTATGTAAAATCTTTATCTGTAAAATAACAACTGTAGTAACTAAATCTGTCAAATAAATGTAGTGGAGTAAAAAAGTACCATTTTAGAAGGATAAAGTAGAATACAATGGGCAATACTCAAGTAAAGTACCTCAAATATATACTTAAGTACAGAAGTTGAGCTACACTCCACAAGTAACAAGAAGGCATCGATAGGCTGCCAAATGCACAAAATAGCCTCTGGGCTCTTTTTCACCAGAAGTCTTGTAAAATTATATTTTAATCTGGGAGAATATTTATCGTTTTTATAGTTCACATACAGTACTGTTTTTTCAGTCCAATTTCATGAATAGTTTTACCACAGATGTAGTCTATTCTGGGCTTTTATAGCAAACACCACTAACTAAAATATGATCCAGAACATACAGTACGCATCTGCAGGAGTGGAAAAGCAGATCCAGTTATTGCTTTCTGTGTACTGCATTATATCTTTTTTTCAAGATATGATGCCTGTCTGCAATTACTGTTAGTGAAAGTCTGCTTCTGGACTAGGTGTTCTACTGAAATGAAAGAGCTAGTCTTTTTCCATTGATTCACATTTGAACACAGTTAATCATAGCACATTAACTTTTTTTTTGGAAACTCAGTGTGAAAATATTCTTCCATGATCAATTTGCATGTGAATAGTTTCCTTCCAAATTGACATATCCACCATTTAGAAAAGCTTGATACCTGCTCTGACATAATAATTGCCCGTATGAAAGGAGAAGATTATATTTATTTAAACATTTAACAATGAATATCTCAGTGATATCTGTTCTTGCAAATGTGTACCTAAGACTTTGTCAAGTGAAACCTTTCATTACTACTAAGCGTTGAAATCCAGCATTGCTTATTAGTATTTTAGATGGGGTCAGGGCGAGTTAGGGGGTATCTTGTAGCTGCTGTGCACTTAAACTTGCCAGACAGAGTAATAGATAAAATATTAAACTTGGCGGCAGGGCGAGAATGGTAATGATGATACTTTTGGCCGGCCGTTTCGAGGCCTCTTTGTTTAATTTGAACGTGGCTCAGGGGCTTGTTCAAACACGGCTATCCAGAAGTGACAGGACGGCAGGGCAAGAAACATTCTTCCAATGGTCAAAGATAATATTTAAAATCAACTATTTTTTCCACACTGAAATCACTAATTTTGCAGTGAATAGTGACCTGAAGGTCATCTTTCAATATGTGTAAAATACAGGATTTAAAAACTACTTTGGTAATTTTTTGTTAACCAGGAGTTGCAATAGTGTCCTTTAAAAAAAATACTGCAAATTGCTTTACTTTGTGTAGTCTTTAAATAAGACTAGGTGTCATTATTCACACAGTTTCAGTCTAATATTGAAACTAAATTCTTCACACATTTGTAATTTAATCCAAATTTAAAAACCCCTAGGCTCCTGGAATGATCACATACAATTGAGAAAAGTTAATGTGTTAAAGAAATAAAACCCTGGGAGGGTGAAAGCAGAGCAATGACAGCCTAACTAAAAATCTTTCCGGAGGCTTCTTCTCCCTTTAGCTGCCATGTGCGGCGTAATTAATTGCTGTTAATTGTGAATGGCCGCTGGGCAGAATGTCCTGGCCTGTCATTTTCCAGCTGACACGGGTGGGGAGGGGGGTAGCGTTTGATTTGTTTTGCTGGCGGTAGCTTTCAGCTCGGGGGCAAGACGGGCCCTGCAGCACTCTGTCAGGGGCCAGAAGCTCCAGTGGCCGACTCCTGCCACAACCAGTAAAGACGTCCGATACAGAAAGGCTGACACCCCTCAACACACACACACACACATACACTATATACACACACACACATACAGCTCTCCCTGGTAAACACATACATATATTCATGAGAAGCCCAAAAAGGTGTTCAGAAGGCCACAGGCAAGAGGGAGAAGCTGTCATTTGATCTAAAAAATAAAAAAAAATGTGTGTACAATAGCAGTGAAAGAGGAAAGGAGGTTTAGGGTCATGCACTTTTGTTATTGCAATCTTTTCATTCCAATACACAGCAGCTTGCAGCAACATGTGAATTCAGGATATCGAGTGGAAACCAAATGTGGACAAAAAAATGTGAGGAAAACGTTAAAGTTGACTCAAACTTTAAAGTTTTCGACTGTTTACTTTTGCCTTTCTGGTGTTGCTCAATGACCTTCCTGTTTGCGGATGAGTCTGCCAACCAATGGGACGGTCTGTGCAGTTTGCTGTGAGGGTGGTAGCAAGTAAAGACGCCTCCGTCTGTGTGTGTTGGTAATGTTTCAAAGTTAAGCGAAAGCTGCGAAACGAGGTGAAATGGCAGACGGGCACATATCATAGTGATATACAGTTAACAGTGTTGTGACACTTCTATCACCCCATACCAACACGAAGAGATCAGTCGTATTATCTTGAGCTGATAACGAAACAGAAATAGTTAAACGTGACGCCTGTCTTTGCACAACATTGTCCTCTGTGTGTTTCTGCCACGGGATAAATGACCTTTGACCCAGCGTGTAACATCTGTTGTCAAAAGAATCAATACTTTTCGATACCACGTGTTTAAAACGAAACAATCTCCGGTAATTAGATATTCTATAGTATCGAGAGTACCGAAGCTATAAAAAAAACAGATCTACAATCAGATTTTCAACCCAAACCTGCAAAGATGAAACTGGCCCTCAACCTGTGGCTGTTATTCTCTCCAGCACTGTGTGCAGGTAGTTAATGAAAAAAAGAAAAGAAAAATGTATTCTATTCCGTGTGCCTAGGACTTTTTTTTGACGTGGTATCAAAAGAGGTATCAAGTATCTTTTTTTTTCATGCTAGTATTGTATCGAAATTTAAAAATGTGATATCATGACAACCTTAGATAAATAGTAAAGATAAGAACATCCAAGAAATGTTTTCCAAAATAAAAATAAGCAAACTTGTTCAGTTTATTGCAAATAGTCTCAGGTTTAATCCCAAACACTGACGTGAATTGCAGCGAATCTGAATGTGATCTTAAACTATGCCATCAGTTGCAAACATCTATCAGTCTAATTTTACAAATCCTATTCACCATGAAATTATAAAAAAATTTAAATATATATATATATTTATATTTATTAATATTTGTCTATAAAAAGCTTGTTTAATCTGTTATTTCATATTTTCCAGTTACAGTCAGGGGGTCATTGTGTCAACAGTATTGAAGTAAAAGGCACGCACACACGCACACACACACACACACACACACACTTTCTCTGTCATATATAAACACACACACACACACACGCACACGCACACGCACACGCGCACACGCACACACACACACACACACACACACACACACACACATAGACACACACACACACACACACATATACATACAGTCACATTCCGCAGTTTCAAGCATGCATTTCAACAGGCCTTGTGTGAGCAGGAAAGAAATGAAACCACTAAATGCAGCACGTATATCCTGTACATTTAGAACCTTTTTAAACGGATCACTTTTTTTTTTTCTCTCCCCGGGTCGGCGGCGGACCCCCAATGCTGACAGAGCCTGGCTGACTTCCCAGAACAGAACAATATCTGCCAGGTTGACCGAGGGGCCCTGCAGTCCACACACACACACACACACACACACACACACGTACACACACGTACACACACACACACACACACACACACACGCACACACACATAACGTTCTGAGTCATGAACTATAGCTGTGAGGCTGGGAGGGAGGGACAGATCCAGACAGTGGGCAGAGGGACTAAGCCTGCATGGACTGCAGTGTCTCTCGTCAGCTCCAACACAAGTTGCATCTACCAATCACATTCCTGAAACCCTCATTACACACCGACCCGCATAATGACGCAGTCAACTATCAGACTCAGCTGCAGAGCAAGCAGTATTTAAAAAAATAAATAAAGAATCATCTGAATTTTTCATCAGTACCTCAACAGTGATATGGTGTCTTCATAAACTGCTTGAAACAAAGATAGGTGATAAAATTATTAATTCATCAAATTCTGTAAATGCAGCTTTTTAGATAAATACGTGACTTAAGCTATATTAAAGACCAGTTAAATACAATTCAAGATTATCAAAACAATCAAAATCTAAGACAATATCTAGTTTTACATCCCAATACTCATGTTGTTGAATCTCCCAGCTCTACAGTGTGTTTCAGTTAGCCTCGTTGCAGACCTCTGAATCACTGCCCACATCTCCAATCATTTCAGTGATTCAAATAGTGAGGAGAAATGTAATAGTCTGATTATCAGGCAATGTGTCTGACCTCTCAGTTTAGCTGTCTCTTTGTCTCTTTCAGGTCCTCGTGAGTTGAGGTTGTGGGACGAGAATTCAGACACATTCCTTTCATGCCCAGTAAAAAACAGTAAGAATCTCAGTTATGTGGCTACCATCCCAGCGGCGGTTTGAACAACACTTACTGTATAATAACAGAATATTACTGCCATAATATTACCCAGATGGAAAGTACATCATCATGATGAAGATTTCAAAGGCTGAAGGTCATTTACCAACTAATGCGCAAAACAGACAGAGTAGCATTACTGTATTGTAAAAAACATATGTAGGTTTTGTTGGTTTTGTTAAATGCGTACATTGAGACTGCATTTTTAAGATTGAATCATTTTAAAGAACATACAGAACAGTGCAGAATGGTGAATTCCTGCTGCTTGGCAGAGACAGAAATGACAATATTTACAGTGAGATATGGACTACTCTACAATGTGAATTAATCGGTCTGTTTTTTTTGGTTTTTGCCAAACTTAAGTAACAGACTTAAGGGCCCTTTCACCCCTACCTCGTTTGGTCCAGACTTTCAGACTTTTCCGTTTGATCTGAACCAAAATTATAGGTGTGAAACCCCCCGAAAAGAGGTGGCCTCATTCAGGATCAAATTGAACCATGGTTTGGTTTTCTCGTGTGCAAACATTTTTTGGATGGTTGGGACTCTTGGACCAGCTGGCAGGCTATCGTCAGAACCAGAAAAGGGAAAAACAATGCAACAAAACAAAATGAGCCGCGGTAGCACATGGGGGAGAGGAGGGAACCAAATGTTTAACTGACATTGGGTCTGATGACTTTATAAAGAGTTGGTTGGAAAAAAACATACAAATATTCAGACAGTTTTCAATTATTTTCCAAGAGGATGGGAGATAGATGATACGAGAGAATGGGAGAGCCCGTTTACAAACCAATCAATGTCAAGTATAAGGAGATGCAGCTCACGTAGGTGATGACCAGGATGTAAGTATGTTGTGTATAGTTTTTGTGTGTGTGGCATCATTGCAATATGAAATCAAAACATACCGGATCAAATGTATACCATGGCATGCAACAAAAAACAAGAACTTTGGTTGAGATTTTCAGGTGTGAAAAGGTCCAAAGAGGATTATGGACATTGTATCATATTTTGCATTAGGGCTGCACAATATGAGGAAAATATGTGATATGCAGTAACACTGTTGAACATTGCGATAACGATATTACTTGCAATAAATAAACAGTTTATCAGTTCTGCTGCTTTCAGTATACTGCTAAAATACAACACATTGCTTGTTGAATTAAAAAAAAATAAATGGAAGTTATTTCTGACATTATTTTATTGAACAAATTGAACATTGAACTGAACACAAAAGGCACCATTTAAAAAAAGAATGATAGTTACATTTTAAAGAGCAGTCTTCTACTAACTCAAAAAATTCCTGAGTGTCTTTCACGAGTTTTAAATTGATATTGCGATGACAATAAAAAATGATATATTGTGCAGCCCTATTTTGCAGAGTATTACTTATATCTTTATCTACAAATACAATGCAGGTGTGTAATCAGTTCAATGGCACCTGCTTCACAACAGACTCACTTTTAACTTCTTCAAACATAAAGGAGTTCATTTATCCAGTCATACTGCAAATACACACCAAGCCCAGCACTTTCACTGGACCCTCACCTGGATCTCAAGATAACTACACAACAACTGAGAAGTTGAGGACATTTCACCATTACGGTAATCCTTCAGGTCCGAACTGAAGACTTCAATAAACAGTCCGATGGATTGTCTTCTGTTTTGACATCTTACAGTACAAGATGGAATATTGTTTTTAATAGATTATAAAGGGTGCTTAGGCTGCTAGACATAATCATTTATTGTAAAAACTAGAAAGCTCTCAAAGATAACATATCTCTGCCAAGTTTGCACAATTCTTTTTTTCTTTTCAATGAGATGAAATGTTTAGAACTATTTAATCTGTGTGGATAAGAATGGATGAAGAGCTGCGTCAAAATAAATCATCAATACATCTGCCAGACTTTTTTCATCTAGCTTAGTAGTTCATAACAAAATAGCGAAAATGTTGAAAAATGCCAAGTCTCTCAATGTTAAGAAATTCATTAAAAATTCCTTGACCTGCACCCCGACCAGACCCACACCAAAAACTAATTTGTTGTTTTTTGACCCACAGCTGAGTTTTCCACCAAAGTCCATTGAAATCTTTTACCAAGTTTTGAAAATATCAAAAACAAATGGGACCGGAAATATATCCCTGCCAGAGGTAACTAGGTTATGTTAATGAGGTGATATTTCTATGTCAACATAATTGTTTTGGCATCACATGATTGTGGTAGTGATCAGAGCACCCTATTTTAAAGCACTGAGTAGCTTTATGAATTATGTATTTTATAATTTATTATCTTATTTTTCAGGTAGACCCAAAAGCTCCAGTATCTACTAAGATCATCTATTCTATAGGTGAACCTGTTGTGTAAACATGATGCATTTTCCCTATATTATTTTAGACCAATATTCTATGTTAGTGAAACAAACTTATATCCTTCTGGTTTTTGTCGTTGTATGACATCAACACCAACAAAGACAGTTAGTTGTACTGCAAGGTAAAACCTTGAGACAAGCAGGGAATATTCTCCTCTCATTCACTCATTATACACAGAAACAGCGGCAAGAGGGAATAGCACATGTACAGTAAAGTGCACACTGTTAGGGAGGTCTTCTGCCTGCTGGCGTTAATGACTGTACTGCCACGCTGTGTCAGACGAGGTAATAGGCTTTTTTTCTGCTGTGACAAACTTCACTGAAGTTGACAAGCCACATCCCGGGTTGATACTTTGAGAATTGACAGAAGCTTAGTTTGGAGTGCAGTACATAACAGCAAGGCTCTCCACATATTTGAGGCCACAAGAATACGTCCAAAATTAAATAAAAATTGTATAGCAGAGAGGCATCTACCTTCTTTCACAATACCCTGACAAATCTCTACTCTTCCTCTCCTCAGTGAAGCAGTGATTGCTGTAGTATCGACCTTGAATGAATGAATCACTCAAGGTGAGCTGAGGGGCAATCCAAAATCACAATTCAAAGGAGATGGAAATTAGGAAGTAAATGAGTGAGATACACTGTAGCTATACTGTAGAAATGATTATGTGTGTAACTTTCAGTGAGTTAGCGGCAGTAGCAATAACGCAGCAGTAACTAGTTAGTCCTGGTGGCTAACAGCCAACTGTGAAAGTAATTTGCCTTCAATTGATCAAATACTGCTTTGTTTTGTTTTTTAAAAACGGATATGGATGTTTGAAGTGGGGTTATATGATGTATTTATCCATAATCAGTATTACCTACTGGAGAAGCAAACAGGATTGCCGGCACGGAAGCTAACGTTAAGCTAACGTTACTGCTGTGACTGGAGCAGCAGCAAAACATATTTTAGACACCTAAAAAAGGCTCACTAAAACAAATCATTATCGGTTTAGGTGTACATTATATTTATAATATTTTCGGCTCTTATCTTGCAGACAGACAACCCTTTGCGACAGGGACACAGTTTCTGGCCAACAGCCGCATTGATCGGTTAGTTTGTTTGTGTTGACTTTGGTGTTTTAAAAGGATTAGGAACTAACACAACTAACAAACAAAACAATTGAGGCAGTGATAGACCAGCAACTCCCGTGAGTTAAAATTACAGTTTTTATCAATGGAGTCTGGCCACTATGAAGGGAGAGGGAGCGGCTTCAGTTCCCCGTCGTACAGGGCGGTCTGACAGAAAGGTAAAGTGGTGAAAATATTATAAATATAGCGTGCACTTAAACTGATATTGATTTATTTTATGTGGGCCTTTTTAGGTGGCTAAAGTAGGTTTTACTCCTGCCTGTGTGCCGAGTCCGACAGCCATCTGTAGCAATGAAGTCACATTAGCTAAATATGCTGTGTACGTTATCTGAGGCCACTTATTCAGGTCTTCCTCCCATCTGTCAATAGTAGAAAGCAGAGGTATGATCACATTATCTCGTTTCGAGGTGTAACAGGTGGTGTTCCCTATGAAAGACGATTAACATATTGTTACGTTAGCATTAAAAATACCGGTTTCTGTGTAGTTTCGAGAGATACTATAGAAGCCAGAATATAGACTTTTCAACATCTGCAGGTACCAAATTCAAAATATGGTATTAACCATGAATAATTCTATCACATCTAACAATCAAAGTTGTATGCATTAGTTAATAACAGAAGTACAGCACAGCAAAGATGCTCCCTTTGAATAAATTCTCACTGTATTTACTATTTTCTTCTCCTTCTTTTTTTTTTTTTTTTACTACTGCTGCTTTCTTTGCTGCAGTGCTCTGTGATTGGTTGAAAACATGTATCAAGTCACTTGAATACTGTCAGGATAAGGAGTGTTATTGGCTGGTGCTCCAACCCCACACCACCCCCGCCAACCACCCACCTCCCAAAGCTGTGGCGTAGATGAGTGGGCAAGCAGATGTGTGCATCAGGTGGGGCTGCACTCCTAAAGAGGAGGAGGAGGCACTCGGGGCCATTCCAGGTAACAGAGCACCAGCAAGGGCTGCTTTTCACTACCCTTGATATATTTTCATTCACAGAGGGACAAGTGCAGGGATGCAGTGGAGGGATAATGCACCTGTGCTTAGTTTTTGCAGTGCTGTATTTATTATCATGTGAATTCATCCCAGCAAGTAGCATACAAATGGTAAAACTAGGTCATTTGAGGATAAAGTATTTCAAGCAAAAAAGGATTTCTAAAAAAAAAGCTGTGCATTTGGGCTTACATTTAGGGCTATTTGCCTTATGATGATCACCGACTAGAGGTCGATAATAGGACAAGAGACATGTCAACTTTAATCTATAATCCGCTTTTTTCATATAAGTCAAAGTCATGGTCTCTCTCAAGTCTCATTCAACCCTCGCTGACTGGCTCCCAGCTCACTTCAGGGCAACACATCGAAACTCAACAATATTGGCAAACCTGGCTGGCATCACACAAAGACCTCACAATGACACTGTGGTAAAAAATAAATAAAAATAGGTCACACCAGTGCTGTGAGTCATGTGGTCCTCTGCCATACACCATTGACATAAATAGCATCAACACCACACAGACAAAACAAAAACACACACAGAGACACAGATTCTCACTCGCATAGTAAGGTGAAGTGGCCATCAACAATCTGTCGCTTTGCCACATCACACCAAACTTGGCAGATAAGAATGGTGAAATGGGATTGGGGGTTATTTTGTGTGGTGTCGATGCTCGTATTGTATTGTGTGTAGAGCACACAGCAGTGGGTGTGACCTCCACCTGCAGGCCAGCCCAGGAAGTGGGACTCAACTTACCGGTGGGAACATGGTTTCTGCTTTCCATCCACTGCAGGAGGTCTTACAGCCACCTATGGAAGAGAGAAACAAGGATGAATAGATCATGTGTACAGCAAGTAGCTGTCCAAATCATTGCCTGACAACAATGCTGTAATGTCTGACGTGTTTTCATTGTGCTCTGCATACTTCAGTGCTGATATGGAGTCGACAACATTTTTTATCAGAGCAAGAGTTTTGCAGATTGAGGTCAGGATTTGGCTTGGAGTGTTATGTAACCCAGTATATGGGCCAGAATAATAGTATTACATATGAGATTGCAGTTCAAACAGGAGTCACGGTGGTGAAAGTCAGGCTGATGCAGACTGCGACTGCGGCAGTGTCTGTGTTTTCAGGCTGTGGCTCTGTGCTTATAACAGACATGCCCAAGAGAGTAAGTCTTTTTCTTCTTGTCTCGTTTCATTTCTCCTACCCCATCAGTTCTCCCCTTTTCTCACCCACGCTCCGCTATTCCGTTTCTTACATTTTGTTTTTGCAAATTCCCTGATGTCGCCATATTGCCACACTTTGATGCTTCCACTTCCCCATTTAGTCTCACTGTGACAAACTGCCAGACAGTCAGATAAATCAGACAGACAGACAGACAGATAAATCAGACAGATAGACAGATAAATCAGAGAGACAGACAGATAAAACAGACAGACACACAGACAGACAGACAGACAGAGTTCATCTCTTTATCTAGGATCTCATTAGGGTCTTGTCAATCTGTCATTGCCACTTCTGTTTTTTTTTTCTCTCTTGCTCTAGAAGGGTGGGATATCCGCATTGGTTGCTATGGCACCAGACAGCTCCTCGTTTCCTCAGACAACGGCTAACTGTGATTGTGTGTCTGTGTGTGCATGTGTCGGCGCACGTGCATGTGTGCATCCACATGTCTAACTGTGTGCACGAGCAATGCAATGTGTAAGACCCCTTGTGTGAGGAGGTGCAGCAAAGTGATAATGATCAGTCTGCTTTGATGTGCCTTCACTGCAATCAACGATACAATTCACTTAAGATTCATAATTCATGACAGGTGAGCTGCTGCAACTCAACTTCATGCTATGTTTTAAATCCACCTGATGACTTGATTTATTCACGAGATGTGAATGGGGTTAGATGGCATGTGAGAAGTACATTGAATTTCTATCAATCCGAGATTTTGGTGTCTCTGCCTTGCCTCTGCGCTGTTTCTTGGTGTAAAATATGAGTCTGTGTGATTTCACAAACCCAAATCTTAGGGCATCCATCCCTTTTGACCTGCCCTTTCTCCTCTGTTTGCACTCCAGCAGAGGGCAGTGTCTGCTTGACACTATACTGCGCCTCTCCCAAACTACATCCACTGAATGTTTATTCTAAGCAGTGACAAAACTTCTTTTCTCAGAAAATATGTACTGACTTCATCTTTTTTTTCATACAAAAATAAATAAGCGCTTAAAAACTCATGTGCTTTTATTTTGCACACACAATCAAGCTCAGTACATTGGCACATCAAGAGGTGAGCAAATAACTACTGACTGACAAGAGACAACAATGAGTAAAGTGGCTTAGTCACCATAGACTGAAATTCAGTGTTTTCACTGAAAAATATCTCACAAAATAAAATTCTCAACTACCATTCGCATAATTATTTTCTCAACAAGATAAAATGAATGAGGAGGGCTAAGTACGTGAAATTGACTTCTAAGAGATCTTCAAATGTCGATAGCGAGAAGCTGTCGAAACTACAAGAACTTGCTGCTCTGACAGCTGGGGTGGTAAAGAAAGGGAGAACTTGAGCACTTGTCTGTGTGTGCGCACACACATGCACGCACGTCTGTTCATGTTTGTGCATGTGCGCGTACGAGTATGTGAGGAGGCTGTGGTGTTGGGTGAAAGAGGTGTGTTTTTTTCCACCCTGTGGGGCCTCAGGCTGGGGTAGGGCGAGGCGGAGCTTTGGGGAGGCGCAGCATGGGGCGGGCTGTTCAGCTGAACTCAGTGCACTGCAACAGCACTCGGGGCGTGAGGTCACAGAGTCCAGCATTCCTCCAGAGCGCTGTCTGTTTACACGACTGCCGCTGTGCCGGGGGGAGGTGGCAGCTCTGCATAACTACACCATCAGATAACAGTCATCGCTTGTATTTATGTTCATCATCTACCAAGGAGATAAGAATGCTTTATTCATCGTTTCAAGTGTTGAAAAGTGTTCAGGCTTTTTACTCCATTTAAACTTTTGATTCTTACTGTACATAACAGTCAAACAGGATTTTTGCCTCCACGTATATACAGCCAGCCCTTTGTTTATCCAGTAATATAGGCATAGTGACATACTGTATGCTTCCTGCTTTCACATTTGTGTTTTACATGCACAGAGATACTGAGGAAACACATGTACACTGTATGAACTCAATACAACCTAAACAGAGCAGACAGCACCTGTAATGTACACAAGGCAATTTGTATGCCTCACCTTTCAGCTGAACCCTTATCAATACGTGCACTCGTAGACAACACTGTTGCAGTAAACCAAATGCAACTTAACTTTTCAAATTTTGATATTTCCCATATATCTGTAAAGATGATATGAAAACATATTGTTTGTTTATACTCAAGTATATGCAAAATACAAAGTGTGAAAAAATATGTTTCACTCTTAGCAAAAAACCTCAGTTGCTGCTAAAACATAAGTTTGCTTAAGGGGCACATATTATATATTATCCACAGTTAAGACTATAAGACTATAAAGACACCAAATTATGCATATTGTTAATTTGATATTGTACTATGTGTGTGTGTAAACACACTAATTCCAGCTCCAACAGAGCAGCTAAAGCCAAAGTCAAAGGCATCCCTGAGCAGGGCCGAGGGGTCAGACCAGAGCTGACATTATCTGGGGTCAGACTAAAAAGGACCAGTTCAACCTCCTCTCAAGTGGCCAAGCTCATCAGGTTATTTATGCAGGAATAGCTTGGACTTGGCCTCTCTGCAGGGCTAATCTGGGCTGAACTTTGACTGTAGCTCCTCTGTGCTGCTGCTCTCACATCCCAGAGTCGAGAATCCAGCTGGTCAGCTCCAGGGGAGCACAACAGAGATGGGGAGTGACACCCAAGCCCTAGAGAGACAGTGCTCTGACTGTACTGTGGACTAGGGAGGGGGTATGGCTGTCAAAGGCTCCATTGTTTGACAGGCCAGCATGGTTTCACGTGCAGCGCATGATTCTCGCTGCGGGTCTGAACTATAGCCCAGTCTGACCTAAACTGTCCGGGAGGATGTAGCTGTGGCCTCCCTGGGCAGGTTAAAGTGTAACCGTGTCCGTGTTTTCTCAGGAAAGTGTGTTTATCTAGAGGACCAACACGGAGGCCCTTTTGTTTAACTAAGTAGTGAGGCTCGCCCTAAAAGTAAAGCTCTGTGAAACACACAGGAACCAGGTGGCCCTTCTCTGTTCCATTTAGTGCTAGTTAGGTACAGTTCGCATCAGCATGTGTGTGCTCCAGTGTTTGTTTACATGTGTGGGGGAAAAAGCAGAATGCAGATACACACGAAATAAATCTGCAAGATGTATAGAGAGAAACATGAGCTGAGATTTTTCATCCAGCACAGTGCAAACAGCACACAATCAAAGTGCACACAAATTCAGAAAACGAGAGGCACCTATCGTCTGTGGAGAGTCAGACAGCTGCAGCCAATTAAATGCAAATAGTGCGAGGTAAATGATCAGGCACACTGTGGCACTGTTAAAGGGAAATTCTGGTATTTTTTCAACCTGTGTCTTGTTCTCATGATTGTGGCAATTGTGACTATGGGTCATAACCACTTTGCACTTGCTAACTCTATTGTAGATACTGCGATAACGATATTACTTGCAAAGCTGCGCCACATTCCGGCTGCGCTGCATTGTGGATGCGCCGCAGATGCTGGAGTTGATCACGGCCACAGACAATGCTTTGATTCCACCAGACGCGCCACAGCCCATTTCAGAAGCGTCTGCTAAAAAACGAAGCATTCGAATACTGATTTGGAGGTTGATTACCATGGCAATGGTCAAAGCTTTGAAGCATTCGGGTCAGCCCTAATTGGAAAAAGTGACATTTTGAGTGAATGGTGGCACAAGTTGAAAAGTTAAGGGATCACCAAAGTTATTATAATTCATCCTGAGGGGGAAATGAATGTCAAAATGTCCATGTACCAAATTTAATGACAGTCAAACAATCCAATATTTATTTATTTATTATTTCACCAAAAATGAAAAAAGATGTCCACCTCATAGGGCTGGGCGATATGACGATATATATCATCAAACAATACAAAACATGATTCTATTGTCGAAAAAAAACCAGCGGAGGAACTGCGTTACGGTACCATTTACGTCATTTGGACGACACTTTATGTTCTGATCCTTGCAAGTGGGAGCGAAGCAGCAGAGGGAGCAATATACGAAAACAGACTCAGCACAACCAATACAAGAAGAGCTCATACCTAAATGAGGGGCTGCTTCTTTCATCTGGATGTGATATGGCTACAAAAGGTCAGCCACGGACAAGAATACCATCTTCTGCAAAGTTTGCCACACACCAGTTCCCACAACAGGCATATTTGGAGTGCAGGCTATCTGTTGACATTAACCGGCACGACATGCCTTTTTTCTTCTTCACCTTAACGGGTAACGTTACGGTACACAAAAATGCGTCAACGCAATGTTTTGCTTGTCGCTGCTTATGTAGAAACAGTATCTCTGTTGTAGGACATAAAACGGTTAACGGATAAATAAAACAGTCTGTGGAGAAGCCATGCACATCCCCAGATAACACAGATAATAACTGAATGTGGCACATTTCTAATTGTTATGAAAGTTTGATGCTATCTATCACACAACATGTCCATTGCTTGTACATTGCAATGACAATGAATGTAAACAAAGCAGGTCTAAAACCAGTACAAAAAAACTACTCTCTGCAGCTAACCTCGGTTATTATAACCAGTGACATAATATGATTATTATGTCACTGACATAATATGATTATTATGTCACTGGTTATAATAACCGAGGTTAACTGTCATGTAGGCTATATATCTTACATGCAGTTGAGACCAAGATATGCATACATGGGCCTTAATGTCTGGCACTTGTCCAGCTTGTTGACAGTTTTTGATTTATATTACATTTGCTGTCCCCTTTATCTTAACAGCTCATGCCTGTTTAGATAAGATATAGGCAAGGCCTATATTTGTTTATTTTGTCTCTATAATTTTGCACTGATGTTCTTAAAAAAATGAGAAAATGCTCAGTACTTTTCATTTGTCAAGTATTTAATTCACACAGGACAAAATAGGCATGTGGTTATTTCTTATAGACCATTTATTTATTGAATTACCAGAAAACATGCTACATTGTGATATATATCGTTATCGAGATATGACATAACCTATATCACGCTAGAAGATTTTGGCCATATCGCCCAGCCCTACAACCTCATGGTTGCACTACACAACAATATCATGTGACAGGTACAATATGTCAATGGCTTGTAGGGTCTGCCAGCAGCAGAGAGGAAAATCATGACACTTTGCTATGATTATTGACTGCAAAGGTAATGGCTATATGTGACTTCAGTTGGACTGGAATTTATTTATTTTTTTAGCGGCACAAAATGAATTAGTGCTTTAGAGCATTGTACATTCTGGTAAAGCAGGATAAAGAGTGTGAAAACATGCTCTTCAGGATATGGGACATACAGTATGCAGTTTTCAGTTAATATGTGTGGAACATTGCCCTGAGGCAGAAACTTTAGAAAGCATTTGAGAGTTTCTTCACAATTTTACTTTGGTTTGCAACTTTTTAAGACTGGTAGAAGACACCGTGTCTTTTAGTTAGTAGACACAAAAGCTATAGGCCTAACTAAATTGAAATGTCAACATTGAACAGATAAAGTAAAATCTGATTTTATGGCAAACTAGGGGATTCATGGTATCGGAAACCCCAGGGGGAGAAAAAGACAAATAACTCTTGGAAAAATTATAATAAAGACAAAAAGCTATAAAAGCTAGCTAAACGGTAGGCCAATGTTTTCCTGACTTAGTTGAGAGCATTCATATTATTTTTTCTAGTAAATAAAATCCACAATGCTAACGAACAGGAATACAATATCTGTACTGCCCACAATTTGTTTTCTTTTTTTAGTTTTAAATTTTGTGACATTTATAAAGACCAAAAACAAGCTGTCTCATTCATGTTTGACATAATTTCTGTGCTTAAATCTGTGCTACAGATTACTTTTCAACTTTTCTGCCCCTAACATTTCAAAGTGGTATTATTGTTGTCGTAAATATATTCTCTTCAGAGACACAACAACACACAGGACACGCTGCATTTGTTTCCAAAAAAAACGATCACCACCACTTTGGAAATAAGAAAGAAGAAAGAAGCATGTCTACTCACATATATGTCCACTGCAAGAAACCGTGTTCTTTGTTTGGATTATCAAACGGACAATATATATTCTGCTGATCTGTGCGTTAGCATGTAGCTAGCGTAAGCAACAAGGCTAATGACGAGGCTCGCGCTAGCAGCCAGCAACAAACATACATGATTGATTATTGTATACAATGAAAAACGAACCAGCATAAACAACCACATAAACTAGAAACCCCGATCTCAATGCTACAATATAGGTCGTCTTGCATAGCCAGACCTATCTCCACAGCACTGTGTCCGCGCTGGGGGGAAGGTCTGGATTGAATAGCTTTCACTCGGGTATAGTGCAAACAACTCTCTGGCCTGTTTATATTTCTTTAAACCAATCACAATCGTCTTGGGCGGCGCTACGCCCCGGCTGCAGCGAAGGGACTTTGAGAACCTCCCGGCAGAAGTATAAGGCTTCATGCCGACACTGCTGACATACCCAGCCAAACTAGGGGTTCACCAATACCAGGCATGACAAAAGTCCAGCCCGAGGGCCAACTGCAACCCATGAACCGATTTTAAACGGCCCCCGGCTTGTCTCTGAAAATATACTATATGTGGTTCTCCACACAATATTGGTTAATCAACCAAGTTCACTTTGAATTTTTTCCATTTACCTCACGATGGCAGCACTATCATAAAGTTTGTAGACATGCACCAAGTAGGAATTATACAGGTGGAACTAATGTGTTTTCATGAACTGATGGTAAAAAAATGTCGGTAACCCACAACATAGAAGCATTCGACAGCGAGGGTCGCCACTTTCAAGAGCGGTGGAAAGTTAAATACACTTTCACTGAAAGCCGAAACAGTTGCGTTTGTTTCATTTGCCAAGAGGCCTCGGTGTTATGAAAGACTTCAACATGAAGAGACATTACGAGACAAAATGCATAGCAGCGGTTGTCCTGCAGTGAATGTATGGAGAAAGTGAAACAAATCAAAGCTAGCCTAGTTAGCTAGTTACGCAGCCGACACCAGCAGCTCTCTGTTGCTGGATAAAGACAGGTTCCCCGAAATACAGCCACTTGCCAAGAAAATGCTGAGCTTGTACATGTACATGTATTAGTATGGCACTGAAAATAAAATCCTTAGAATACAATTGATTTTATGTGATTTTAAAAAATTAAATTAAATTAAAAAAACATGATGCGAGAAACAGCTGGCCCACAGGTATTTTCACATTATCTAATCTGGCCCCCATTCAAAAGTGTGGACACTCACACATATACATATACATATACAGTGTTTTAATGCAGCCAAATCCACAATATAGTTCTTCTCATTTACATATTTTACAACTGAACAAGTATGAAATGTGATCACGGCTCATAAACACTACGTTGACCAGCACTCACTACCCAAAGGAAATTCTTGTGCCAGAAATTGCTAAATAATTACAACAACATAAAAATTGTTTAGGCAACAAAACAACAAAGATTGTGGTTTGGGTTAAAATACTACATTTGTAACTTAAGTTAAATAGTCAAAGTAAATAAGTCAACGTTGACTTTTGGTTTCACACAAACAGCGGTCTCCTGGGTGAGAGTCCTGTGTTTGTTGTTCTGAAACATTTCCTCTGGACGTTTAAACCGTGACATGACTGAGAGTTCAAAGTAATTAATGTAATCATGTTTTATCAGGGAGTATCAAGGTGCTAAAAAAACAAACAATGTTAAGTATGTTTTCTGAGCTGTTAGAGAAGGTCCAACAGCTCTGTGGATCCTTTATAAAGTATAAGATACTTGTGTGAAACAAGTTGCTTCATCTTTTAAACACCTTCCCCAAACATGGAGACAGCATGTTGGGTGGTCTTCGGCCGTGATCCTCAGCAGACTTAAAAATCAAAAAGTTATCAGATGGTTTACGGGATTTAAAATCCAGAGATGTTTCTCTGATGTCGACTCAGCAGAGGAATCTGTTTCAGTTTGTGGAGGAGTGTTGTGTTACAACTACAACTACAAGCCATTCAACTACCAGCCTTTCCTCAAAGGAATGAAGCGAGCAGCAGGTTGCTCAACACAATGTTCTATCTGATATGACTCCCGCAGCAGCCAAAGTCCAGAGTTTTATCTTACAGCTGAGTAAAGCCAAACCTCAGAGTCACTTTCGATTTTAATATCTTACATAACAGAGTTTTACTTAGTATTTTCAGTAAAGATGAAAAAACAAAACTCCATTTAGATCATTAAATGTTTTTGTGAAATGAGAGCAAGTAAACCACAGTCAACACCCTAAAACCAAAACAGACAAAGATTTGTGCAACATGTGGCAGTCTGGAGGTTGTCCAAGATACAAAGAACCATAGTTCTCAGTGTTTGAGCTTTGATAGTTTTGTCTATTAACAAATATTTTGTACTGATTGTCTGTGGAGTTCTGTATTTAGTCTGGGTCGTGTCTAGAAGGTAACCCTAGATTTGCGAAAACCTCTCAACCTAACCCTAACCATACCATTCGAGGTTAATGCCTAATCATACCCATCTTATGAGACTTTAGCAAATCTAGGGTTACCTTCTGGACACGACCTTTAGTCTGTGCTGGTCAATACTGCCTCCAGGAAAAGGAGAAAGGAAAGTTTGGTTGATAGTTCGAAAACTTTTAGTTCCTGTTAGTGTTAGGGTTGTCTTCAATTAAAGAAATTATAGTCTACTAACACTAATACGATAAACTGAGTCTCTCCACAAAGAATCATGCAAAAAGCATCACTTTAAAAGTTGTGTTTACCAGAGATGTGCTCATACGTTTCTTTGGAAATAAGTCATTCAGCCTGAAAAAGCCTAAAAAAAAGCCTAATCAGACGCACTGGTGGCTTAGTGGTAGAGCGTGCACCCCATACACAGAGGCTAAAGTCCTCATTGCAGCAGACGAGGGTTCGAA
>JAOVVB010240971.1:0-22055 GCA_028570985.1 Heterobranchus longifilis | reverse complement strand
TGTGTGTGTGTGTGTGTGTGTGTGTGTGTGTGTGTGTGTGTGTGTGTGTGTGTGTCTGTGTGTGTCTGTGTGTGTGTATGTGTGTGGTACTGAGCGTGTAATGTGCATTAAAGCAGTTTGACAGAAATAGTAACAGCAGAGTGTTGCAGCTGCAGGCTGAGCTCTGAATGAATGAGAGAGAAAGAGAGTAATATTTAGTATTTCTTTGCAGTACTGTTACGAACTATACACATGCTAATATACAGCAAACTTGAATTATTATTAGTGAAAATATGTGTTGTCCAGTGCTACTACTTAACTGCAATTTTGAGGTACTTTACTTGAGTATTTAAATTGTATGCTACTTTATTATTCCACTCCATTTTAGAGGGATACATTATTTTTTATTCCACTTTAAAGAATATAAATATATGATATGATGCAGTACTACACTGTGCTGTAATACACAAAGTATGTCACATTGGCTCCACATTGATGAACTACAACATTAAAATGCTCTTATGTGTATTTGTCAGGGGAAAAACAGAATCATATTGTACTTAACTTGAGTATTTCCATGTTCTGCCACTTTCTACTTCAGGGGGGAAAATTTATTTTTAACTCCACTACATTTATTTGACAGCTGATTTTACAAAAAACAACACATGCTCATTTTATAAAATATGATACTGTGTGTTACACTATCCAACAATATATAAAGTAGTTAAATGTACTCCACCTCCACCAGCTGTAACTTTAAAATGTTGCTTACAGCAAGTAGATTTTGTTGGTAATACATTTGTACTTCTACTTAAGTTAAATCTTGAATGCAGGACTTGTATTTTATAGAGTGGCATTTATTTTACTTGTATAAAATATATGAATACTTATTCCACCAATGGTGTTGCCCTGCCCCAAATACCCTCATCACATTTGCTGCCACCCTGTGGTACAATTGTACCACTACAGCATCTTAAGATGTTTCAAAATGATTTTTTTCCCCTTTTTTTTACAAAATCTAAACTGGGTATTACATAAGGTGATGGTTGTTGCTTATAATAAATAAATAAATCAGCACTCAGTTAACTCTTTAAACAAGTCAAGGCAGTTCAGAGGAAACTAGGGTTGGAAAAAACAAACTGTCTCACAACAAGCTACTCTGACATGCTAATGCTAAAGCTAAGTCCTGGGATAGGGCAGCAGAGGTAGGAGGAGTACTCAGATCTTTTACTGAAGTAAAAAAAAAAAAAAAAAAGAAAGAAGTAGAAATACTCTGTTACAAGTAAAAGCCTAAATCTTACTTCAGAAGTATGTTTTAGCAATAAAATGTACTTAAAGTACCAAAAGTGAAAGTACTTATTATGCAGATTAATAATATTATATTATTGGATTATAACTATTGATGCATTAGTGTGTTCATCACTGTAATGTTGCAGCTGGTTAGTTGATTTATATTTTGTAATAATCTAAATCTGCAAAGTAACTAAAGTTATCACACAGTACAAGTACCTCCAAATTGTACTTGAGTGCACTATTTGAGTGCTATCCTTATCCTCCTTACAAAATCTAATGTTTCAAAAATACCTCACAAATAAATAGTTTCATGTTTAAATGTCTCAGTAATTTCCTAAAACAGCTGGCCACTGTAGTTTTGATCAAACAAACAGGAGGAAATGCATTTTTGGGGGACTATTTTCAGTGGCGGATTAATCTACATCTAGTGAGTATTTGTGGCAGCAGGACGGTGTGTGTGGGATTGAGTCAAAATAAACTACAGTGTGTGTGTTCATGGTAATGAAGGAACATCCAGTGCAACAGTGTTGCTCATTGATGTGTTTTTTAACAAGAATGGAGGAAGAAGATATATCAGACTTTGATAAACACACAGTACTTGTTAGTAGATACATTCACTGTTGGGTTTTGATTTACAGACAATAAGACAAATGCAGAACTTTACCAACTTTAACTCTTAAATCTAATGAAAGTAAATGAATGTAGGGTCCAGATTGCAGAGAGACAGGCAACACATTTAGAAGCACAAGATGTGACTGAGGAACAATTTCTAAATAATTGATTTAATCCTCTTCAACCATATTGATTTTACATTACTTTTCATACTGTTCTTATTTTAACTAATTTTATTTTTGTAAAAAATATCGTCTGTATATTTCATTATCCAAATGTTTCTCTTAAATTGATTGTTTAATTTACTAATGCAAGCATTTTCTCTGTCTGCATTGCATTCATTTTTTCCGTTCCATTCTTTTTAGGTACTCAATATCGCAATATTGTTTTCATAATATTGATTCCAGTAAAACAGACGTGAATTAAATTAAACTTTGTGATACAGATAGATTATTACATTTAATGATTTATCATTACTTTTTTTATTTTAAATGCCTTGGCATTCGTCAACAGTAACAATGTTGATAATAATAAATAAATATATTTCCTCCTTGTGTGAGGGAGCAACGTAGCATCCGGTTGTAAATACCGTCGCAGAGGACAGCAAAAAGTTAAAATATTTTAGCTTTGGCCAGCAATGCCATCTACCGTTACCTTTGCCATCATTCTCTGCCGGCCTCACCTAATGTTACCATCCTGCTCTCATCCACTAAAATGATATCTGGTTTGCCGTCTACCTGGCTCCATGTGAATGCAGGTATGAGGATGGAAAACAGTCATATGGGTTGTATTTACTCCGACCACTAGGGGCACTATTTTAGTAAATGCTCACAGGTCATATTAGAGAGTATTGATATGATAATAATGCAGATTTCATCATCGTCACTCTTTGTCCACACCATGAAATAATTGAGAGTTATTGACGTGAGGTTGAAAAGTAGAATAAATGTGTGGGACGTGTTTTGTCCCGTCGTGGACTCGTCCCTCGGTGAGACTGCAAACTGCAGCAGGAACAGTGCAGCTGCAGCGCTGAAGGGCGGCGATAAGGACGCTGCTGACAGGAAAGGAGAAAGAAAAAAAAAAGGAATGAAATCAAACAGCAGAGCAAAGCCGCAGACCACTGAGTCTGCAGAGAGGCTATTTTAAAAAGAATGACTGAGAGTGATGCCTTAAGAGGTTTAAAAGACCCAAAGGTCACAACTCTCTTTGAAAACAAATGCAGCGTCACATTTCTTCCTTCTGCTACAAACAAACATCCTGCTGCACACTGAGCTTGTAGTCGTCAAAACTTGACTCTTAAACGACTCGTTTAGCTCTTCATCGTGCAAACAGGGATTTCTCACTGCCCTGTGCATCAGCACAGTGTTGCACGACAGGAGAGAATACTGTTGAAACTTGGATTTTGAATTCTTTGGGCCCTCTGCAGTCTACTCAGTGGTTAGATTGTTAATTCCAGCTTTTTTCGAGACATTATTGTGCACCTGACACTGAAACAAGAACCTGCTCCTGTTTAAATCTGCACACATTTTGATGCTAAGCTTCCAGTTTATCTTACCAATGACTGCTGATTTCTTCTGTTCTTATTCAGCTGTTGCTCAGAGGGATCTTCATCTCTTTCAATTGTCAGTCGGGTTGAACCATTGTGCAGCATTTTGTTCTCCTTGTACAAAACAAACCCTTCATACAAAATAACATCTATTTGTAAAGAAGACGTTTTACTACCTACAAGCATCAAAGACCATTCAAACATACAGAGTAGTCCTCTCAGACACAATCACACTTTGTGGCAGGAGATTACAAACAAGAATGTTTTAGCACATGTAATATTTCAGGCTTCGATGAAAACTTCAATAAAAAAGGATGAGACATCTCCTAAAATGAAATCAAGGTAACAAAGTTAATATCCTTCATTAAATTCCTACATACTCTAAACAGACAGCAGTTATTTCTTTCTTGTACTGCAGCATCGGAGGAGAATCTGCAGTCGATGAAACGCTCAATAACCACAAATAAAAGGTTTTACAGCTGCTCTGCGTTTCCAATAATACCAGTACACAAGAGGCTCGACATGTCGCTGTGTGTGTGTGTGTGTGTGTGTGTGTGTGTGTGTGTGTGTCTGCAGACCAGCTGCCTGTGTGAAGAACAGTTTTCATTATTGAAGTGACAAAAACCAGTTGGAGATATTATGTTGGTCTGAGTGGAAACGACCCCCGCTGGTCCTCTAACGCTGCAGTAACTGAGTGAGGAGCTGCTGTAGTCGGACTGGATCTTTGCATCTCAGCAGGCACGCTGTGTTTTTAATTGCTCTGGTATTGACTTCTTGGAAGTTAATGAACCTAGAATCAGGTGGTAACAAGAAAAAACCTAAGACACAGTTTGACTGGAACTGGATTTTTTTAAATTTAGGTTTGAGGTTATTTGAGTGTTTAAAAAATGCAATAATGAAATTTCAGTCACTATTTATTTCTGACCTGAACACATAACATAAAAACATTTTGATAAGGAGCCTTTAAATGAGTTTTCATACTTAATTATACAAATACAAAAAGTCCCTCTCAGTCATCACTTATGATCCTCTATAAGTGTGTGGTGCTGTCTACCTACAGAGACTCTGCTCTCTGCCTGTATTCTCTCTTTTCTTTTCGTTTTGCTGTGTTTGGGACATTTATGGGTGCCTTTGGGCACTGGGTGTGTAGCCCCCAGCTACAGCGCAGAGGGTGTGAGGGCTATAAACTATAAAAAGCATAGCCACCAGATCCAAGAGGAAGCTACGGTGGACACAGCGTCGAAAAAATGCAATTATAGCGAGGCGAAACGGATAAAGCTCGTTCCAAAACGAGAGTGAATCTGGTAACCGCGGTCACACCCTACTGGTGTGGTGGTTATTATTACTGATGCTTTCACACGTACAGCATTTTAGTGTAACAGCTGGTTACATTTGAACTACTGTTGGAATATTTCATCTACAGCACAGTGTCATATTTTAGAAAGTGATCATATGTTTTGTTTGTGAAATCTGTAAAGTTACTCCAGCTGTCAGATAAATGCAGTACAATATTTGATGTAGTGGAGTATTAGTATAAAGTAGCAGAAAATGCAAATGCTCAAGTGAAGTAAAAGTAGCGCAAAATTGTACTTAAGTACAGTACTTGAGTAAATGTACTTTCCATCATTGGATGATAGAGGGTAAAAATGTAAAACTGCCTCTCACATCTGATTTCACATCATCAGCTTGCTCCTAAATACTCGGTGTACTTCCCTGTGATACTCAGAGTAATAAATCTGCTTCAGTACATCAGTGAGGGACGGAGGGTGTCATTACCTCGTCTGCAGGGAGCACACGCACCATCAGGCTCATCAGTGTTTACATCCCTTCATTAGCGTCAGGACACGACAGAGGTGAACCCAGGGTTGAATTGATTTCCTGTCCTCCTCCTTCCCTCCACAAACAGCAAACTGTTCAGCTCTGCAGAATCCATCTTGTCCTGCGTCTGTCTTTAACGTGTGTGTGTGTGTGTGTTTTCTATTTTTAGCTATCGGGGTGCAGATGTCCTTGGATTTGCTGGAAAAGAGGTTCTGGGCCATCGCCAAGCAGGTGACCAGAGGACTCACTCTCACACGATAGCTGATGTCTTTTATTTGTGGGGACATTGACACTTGAACCGTCACTGACTGATAACAAACTCTTATCCCTTCAACCCCAGCCTTAACCTGACCACAATGACACATGTTAACCTTGTAAACAAAGGTTTACATTCAGTGTTTCTCACCAAAACTCATCAAGTGTTTCCTTCCGGTCTAACAAACATGTTAAATGCTCTTCCTTCCCATAAACTGTATGTAAGAAGTAGACGTAGGCACCATGACGTCACCCATTGGTTTGTGGAGTTTGGCATTTTGGCCGTCGCCATCTTGGTTTTTTGGAGCCAGAAGTGATTTGGACAATTTGGACTGTGGTATTAATTGGGATTGTAATTTTGGCAAGAGAAAAACAGGCAAAATAAAAACTACTTACTGGAAAACAAAAAGTGTCTTTTAGTGCAACTGAATGCTGAACAAGACAATTGTAGGTGACCAAAATGTTACAGTTAACTTTGATGAAGTGAAAACACACTGTGAAAGGGTCAAAGTTCAAAGACGGACAACACCCAGAAACAAATTCACACCTATTTAAATGTAATGCCGTGGATATGCATTGCTAAGCCTCTATCCTGATTGACAGGTCGCCATGGTAGCGACGTGTCAGTCACAAGGTAGCCACAACGTAAAACTTCCCCTGCTTCATCACATATTTTCCAAACGGGACCATAATTTACAAAATGAACGTTATGCTGTATTGAAGAAGACTTGAAACTAGTGATTGAGACCAAGTGAGAAGACTTCTATACATGCTGTCTACTTCTTTTATACAGTCTATGTTCCTTCCTCATGAAATATTTGTGTTGTTTACATGTTTACTTTCTAGCAGTCTTCTTCACTGCCTTTGCTCACTGCTTGTGTTTCTTGGTGTGCTTTACTGCCACCTATAGGTGCAATCACCGAACAGTACATCCTCATTCACAAAAACAAACAAAACAGGGACTCACTCTTAAAGATATTGCTCCATAGCGCTACTATATTGGTCAAAAATTCCACAGGGTCCTGCAGTTTACATATACAATAAAACCCACAATAAGGTGGGTGCTCAGTCACACCATATTCAATACAACAGCAACATTTTGGACTGAATTGACTTCATTTCAAAGTCAGTGATCAGTAGATTCGCTCGAGAGTGATTGTGCAGATGAGGTAAATTTGCATGATGCTTTCGGGAACTTTAACATGCGAACCATGCATGTGACGGGGCAAAATGTGCAAATTCGATGTTGACATTGAGCAAGGACATTATTTTTGTGGCTGTGCTCTCCCAGACAGCTTTTCTAGCCGTAGTGACACACATCACACTGTTTTCTGCCAGGTTTAGTCACCAAAGTTATTTGACCCCAAATACACGGACCTCCACAACAGGTGTTCACTGGGATTATAATATTAACGGGAGGCTAACGTTATGGCGGCAACAATGTTACTGTAGAGAAAAATGGAGCACAAGTAAAGTTGGGAGTATAAACTGCTCCACAAAGAGATGCAGCATGATCTGCAGCCAGACACACAAAAAGTAAGAACGTCACCAAGTTTCCAAGGACAAAGACATCATTTTTACTGTGACTGTCCAATAATAATCCTCTGGATTCAGAGGTCATATTTTTCATTTTCATTTTCTTTCATTAGGGAGCAGAAGCCATTAAGTGTGTGCATTAAGTCCCTTTGACTTTTCATATTAAGATTAAAGTGGAATGTGCACAGAATGAGATGTAAAACAGCTGGTTTTCACCCTTTAGAGACCAAAGTAAAGATGAATGTTTCTCATGCTCCTCAGTCTGCTCTGTAACAATTTTCATTATTTAATTTAAGTGGCCTTTTCCCTAATCTTTCCAATTAAGGGAGAGCTGGGGCATTAAATTCAATCGAATTCTAAAGAAATGCTTACATGTTATACATACGTTAGCATCCAAGAGTTGTTGACATGTTTGCTGACGTGCTGACTGCAGGCATGTTAATATGGAGATGTTTGCATGTTAGCATGCTAAATTTAGCACTCACCTCAAAGTCCAGCTTAGTGCTCTGTTAACCCTGGCTTAGTCTGGCTGGGTACGTAAGCAATGTCAGCATAAAGCCTTAAACTTCCACTGCTGCAGCCGGGGCGTAGCGCCGCCCAGGACGATTGTGATTGGTTTAAAGAAACAGGTCAGGGAGTTGTTTCCACGATACCAGAGTGAAAGACTTTAAATCCAGACCTCTGGCTACGCAAGACTATCCCTGGCTCTATTTAGGACCCTTCGGTCCTTCAGAGGTCCGTACTGTCAAGATAACCATCTGCGTCCGACCCTCTGATTACTTATATTCCATTCTAAGAATTAGATCTTGTAATAAATGCTGGTGTGACTGGGCCCTTAGAGTCTGAGATGTCATAAAGTGAACTCCGTACAGAGAATAATAATAATAATATCTTTATTTATATTTTATTTATATAGCATATTTCAAGTGCTTCACAATAAATGCAAAAATAGCAAGTAAAATACAAGGCAAAACAGACATGAAATACAGGCATCAAGCTAAAAACATAAGAAACTAAAAAACAAAGTAAAAGCAAGTCAAAACAGTGTCCAGTGTCCATAGATCTTAAGTCCAGTGGGAGTGACTTCCACAGTCTCCTTTTGTTTTGATCCTGGAGCGAGTCACAATCAGCAAACCCTGATCAGAGGAGCTCAGAAACCTGCTGCTGGTGTCTGACCATGCACGTCTCGAAACACGATCACAAGAACCTTGAACTGGACTCTAAATCTGATGGGTGGCCAGTGTAAAGAAAACAAAATAGGAGTAACATGAGACCTTTTGGAGGACTTTGTCAAAAGCTTGGTGGCAGCATTTTGGACCACCTGCATGCGATTTACCAAGTTGATTTTTCATCTGGCGCCCTCCTCAGGACAAACTTTACTTGTTTTTATTTTCACCCCGCTAAAGGTGAAGATCTAATAAAGAAAACTTCCCTATTTTTTACCCATCCAACAGTTTTATTACCATATGAGCATTTCAGCCTCTTTTGGACAGGAGTGTGGCTTCAGACTATTAATCTTGTGACAAAATGTGTTCCCAGATTTGAAATGAGGCAGACAAACTTACACACACACACACACCCACACACACACACACACACACACCCACACACATACACTCACACTGCAGGTCTTTGACCTTGTGAACATCTCCTGCAGTTCAGTGAAGCAGAGCCGCAGCTGAATGTGTGCAGATGTCCTGTAGAGGTTGATGGTGCAGATAACATTATTAATTAGAGCTGACAGCTGTGACGGGCCGCTTTAATATATTCACACTGGACTGCTTCACTGCTGACATTAGCTCATCTGATCATCCACAGACCACATTTACATCCTGTCGCTGCCGATTCACCGCTGCTGAGGTTTTCTACATTTCTCCCATTTAATAAAAACTAAAAGTTAATCTGAAATGTGGCCACTTCTCTTCTGTCTTATTATTACCAGGCTGTTCTGTCTAGTTTTGTCTCTCTGGATTTGTGGCTTGTTGCACTCGTTGCACTTGTTTCACCGCCCGAGGAAACTGAAGCTGTTATTTCATACAGATCCATCTACTTTGAAAAACAGCTGGATTTTCTACAATCTAAACAGTGACCAATTAAACCAAGTGAAAACTCTTAGATTTCAGCAAATTTAATTTTAATTGTCAAAGGGAAATCACACAATGTTCTTTATCTTTTAAATTTGATGAACCACAGCCCTTTTTAGCGATTTGCCCTTAAATTTAAACAAATACAAACACAGTAAAACAAAATGCATGCTCCTGTTGTGAATCGTTAATTCAGAACCTTAAAGCAATTTTTTAAATGTTCTTACAATGTTTCTAATAATTTGTACTTTAATGATCTGATTATTTTTCCTGTTTTTCTTTCCTTCACATCTTCCTCGACTCTTCATGCTGTTGCTTCCAGCCCAGCGACACTGATGTGAGTGAACACTGATTATTGATTATTGATTTAAAGTGTGTTATTCATAGTGTTTTGTTTGTGTGTTTAGAGTCACAGTTTTTCATCCCTCTTTGTATTTCGATTGTGTATTTGTAATAGATTTTAATACAATTAAATACAATGATTCTAATACTATTATTCTCTGGTAAAAACACAACTATTAAAAGTTACACTGTCCCTCCCTTCAGACGCAGATATCATCTTTCTTTGTTTGATGAAATGACCTTCACCTGCGGAGCAGTTTCTGCAGCTCTGATCTCAGTGTTTCAGCTTGTTTATATTGTTTGTGTCATGACGTGATGACCTTTGACCCTTACACCTTCTCTCCGTCTTTCTTTCAGTGTTCAACCATCGAAGGCGTGTGTCCTCTCAGCTGTGAGAGCGTTGTAAGTAGCCCTATCAGCTCTGTCTGCTCATCACCAAACATCAGTCCTTTATGTTGAAAAACCTAAACACACACTTCTTATTCTTCTTTCTGCTTCCTGTTCAGGATCTTAACTGTTTCCTGATCGACAACAACGGCTTCGTCCTGCTGTCCAAAGAGAGGAACGATGTAAGACCTCAGACTCCTCTTTGCATGCGATCCAATGTGTGTGTGTGTGCGTGTGCGTGTGCGTGTGCGTGTGCGTGTGCGTGTGCGAGCCACCGAGCACTACATTAATTTTTAGTAAATCAAACTTGGAAAAGAAAACTTTAAACGACAGGTTGCTGTTCAGCAGCTTACTGCAGAATGTCAGATGTCAGATTGTCCTTGAATGCACCAGCAAGATGAGTTTTCAAAATAGTCCCTCCTGGCATGCTACAATAATAATATCTTTCACCAAAAGATAAAGGAGAACTGTTGATCGTTGTGAGAAATTATTTTTCTAAAACATGTTTCAAACCTATTTTAAGTTTATGTTTCGCTGTCAGGATGAATGGTCAGATTTGAAAAACATAACAAAAATTGCAGATGAAGTTCTTAAAATCGTTTGTTAATTAAATGGGAACACTTTGGCCCGCTCAGTTGAACCTCCTTGTAGTCAGGAAGTCAATCAGGATGAGCTTCAAGGCCGCTCTCTGGATCATTTAATGTGCTCATAAACAACATCTGGATGGCGCGCAGGATTTGAGGGCAGTTTTTCATCTAAATCTGTGTGTGTGGTGCATTAGCAGTGATATATAGCAGCTGCTGCACCTGATGATCTGACCATGGGCGGAGCTTCAACAGAGTGGAGCGAGCTGGCAGGTTTGATGCGTCTTTAAAAAGGTGTTAACTTCACGGTCACATTTCATTCGCAACATTTTTAGCAAAACCCAAATGCATAAAATGTGACATGGTGAGAAAATATTGTCATCTTCGTAAATCAAAATTCTCATAATCATTTCAAATTAAATATAATATAATTAGAATTGTATAATTTTGACTTTCTAACTTCACTAACTATAATTGAGATAAGTCAAATATTTATTTAGCGTCTGACAATTTTTCCGTATTTCTCATGAATACAATGGATATTTGTGTGTTTGGGTTTTTTCTTGTCCTAAATGGGCCTCCGTATGATGCAGATATCATTTTGACGGCCTGTGAGCCTGCTGTCCATCTGACAGCTGCTTGTTAGCCCTGGATTAACTCAGCCTGTTAAGAGCCATATTACTGAGGAGTAATCCAGAGCCCACCATGCTACCACACACACACGCACGCACGCACACGCACACACACACACACACACACACACACACAGTCCATGCTCCCACATCTCTTCGTCTGCTGAGAAGTTTACTTCTATTTCATTTCTTCAGTCTCTCTCCGGAGCTTCAGCTTGTTGTTCAGGACTTGTAACCCGGAGTCGAACCTGTGATGTTTGTGTTACATGACGGTCACAGTGACCGCGAGGCTGCCAGCTGTGCAGCAGCAGCCGGCCGTACTGATGCCGGATGAGGTTTAGCTGTCGTCCCGTGACATCTGTACGGCTGTCAGAGTCAAACGGACCTCCACCTTGTTTATGTAATCTAAACTAACTGTTGACCTTGTTGTGAACTAGTTCATGTTGTTACTGAAAGTCAGAATGCAGATAACAATATTTTCACGTGTGCTGGGACACCATACGGAGCATTGTTTTAGTTTTACTGACAGCAACCTTTCATCAAACAAGCTCTGATAATCTGATGAAGCCACTGTACGCTAACAGACACACACACACACAGTTAGAGGCTGGTGAACATCGCGGAGCTAAAGAGTCAGATCTTTCCCTCACGAGTTGGTAGAGACCAAAAACAGCTAAAAGAGAGAGAATATTGGACTTACAGCATCATGTTGCTCTGTAACTGCTGGATACTGAAGTAGACAACTAACACATTCACCATATCAACGTTATGAGGTGATAATGTGTCTGTTTTTAACGTTCCCTTTATGTGGAATGAAGTAAAATGATTTAATTACCAAATAATGTGGAGAAATAGCAATTAAATATCTCAGATAAGACAGATTTTGACTTTTAACCTATTGAACAAGGGTAGTCTTTATGGCTGTTATTTTGTCAGCAATGGTCATTTAATATATCTGTCATTTGAAACAGATCTCTGGGACTTTTACATTATCAGGTGTCGCCAAATCAACTAGGACTGAAATATTTCGAGTTACACCCTCACAGGCGAATTCCCAAAAGGACTGCGTGGTTTTTGCTGGTGCTACACCTGCACAAATGAGACAAAAAGTAACTGTAATTCTCACAGCACCCACAAAAGTTGAAATGCACCCCTAACTGCGACGCCAAACAGACAGCGTCTTGGTGCTCCTGTGCTATTTGCACATATTTAAATTAGGTGATGTGCAGACATTTGGTGCAACATTGGCCCCTTTCTATGCAAATCGCATAGAAACGCAGCCTCATTCGAAAAATAGTCAAATTCACAAAGATCAGTGCTAACAACCACATGCAGTTACAGTGAAATTATTAGCGTCTTCAGAGAGTTAGTGGTAACTGAGCACATTTATAAGGAGTGCCCTCGGCTTGAAATCTCTGAAAATTTCATTTTACATTTTTTCTCTGCCATTGTTCAGCCTACTGTGTTCTTGGCACAAAGGCAACATTTATATGTTGCCACATGGATAATTGCAATCAGAAGCAAAAAAAAGTGCAAATTGCACTCAGCTGCAAAACATTATGGGCGAGTTTGTGCTGTAATATCATTGGTGCAATATATTTTGTGAATTGGACCTTGAGACGAGGCATGTAGCGATTGTAATGTGTAATTCATGATTCTATCAGCGGCCACAATCACTTCTTTGTGAATGCAGGGTCCAGTTTTTTAGGTATACCGAGCTTAAACTAATGCAGTCTACAACAGCCCTGCAATAAGTCCTCTCTTCATCAAGGCTATAGCCTAATGTTCAGTTTTTGTTGTTTTAGAGATATTGATTCAACTATACGATCATTTTGGAGGATGCAGTTAGTGTTGCTGTTGAATTGTATTTTTACTGATGTTTCTATTATTTTAACACCTCTCTAAAACAGTTTCAACAAAAGTTTTCCAAAGGTCTGACTACTGTGAAACCGGATGTTTGGTGCAATTTTTCAGTTGATTAAATGAGCAACAAAAAAAAAGAACAAAGAGCAAAACCAAAGACCACCACTATGGCTGCAGTTGTGAGATTTGTTATGAAACTATTAGTACATGTTATTGTTGAAGTAAAAGGAAATATAACTTCTACACACAGCAGCAAAATGTTCTGTTGTAACCTTAAAGCAAGAAATCATTTTCTGTAGAAGCTCATTTTTCATTATTTGCATGTCTGCTGCGTTCCCAGTGGCCTTACTAAGCAGATATTATGATAAAGTGCTTCCTCCGTGTTTTGCTGAGCTCTGGACTTTACAGGAAGTTTTGTGGAAACACCCAGAATCCTCCCCGGTGTGCAAGCCGCTGTAGTGTGAAGGTACAGCTCGTAGTGCGTTGCAGGGCACGGTAAATATTTAATCAGTAAAGAAATTAAGTGAGTGCTGACCAAAAAGAAATGGGTCATAGTGAGGAAGTGTAGTGAGCAGGGTGATTGTTATTGGTCGTATGCAGAGGAAGCGTCTGTTTGATCAATAATACTGTCTGAGAAGCTGCTGCAGGAGTCCACTGTTAATCCTGCAAATAGGTTAGACTGATTAATTAAAAGGACTAACAGTCTGTAGCAACACTAGCAGCATCATGGGAAACTAAATTATTGGATGCATAGAAACCAGAAGTGTCGAGAGAAGAGGCATTGTTACTTTTACTCATCACGATATTAAAACAAGTCCTCCAAACCATACGACCATATAGGTTGAATGTTCCGACCCTCTAATACTAAATTAGCGACCCTAGCGGTGGAAGTAAATACGGCCCATATATATCCCTCCTCATTCATAAATGTTACGTTCACGGCAAGTTTAAGTTTAGGCAACAAAACAACTTGGTAGGTTTAGAAAAAGTGGTTTGGGTTAAAATCATGATATTTGAGACATTAAATCGCACTAGAGGAGATGCCTCGCAATAAAACGTCAATAAACGACCGCTAGAGGGCGCTTAACTTCAAAACGTAACTACACGTCGCAATGAGCTCCCTGTACAAACTACCTATTGGGACATTTTTTGGAGGACAGGCTGTGTTAAAAGGTTGTATCCGCTGGTGCGCTATCTTAGCCAGAGATTTTAATCTCGAGGGACTTCCTGGTTAAATAAAAGAATGTAACGTTTAGTATATTAGCATTAGTGTCACATGCTAACATGGTCAACATTAGCATGAGTATTGAAGCTGACAGGAATTCATCACTTTACTTGTATTATTTGTCAATCCACACAGTCCACGGCTAATTGGCAGTTGAAATGTATCCTTCGCAAATCACACAAGCATACCCGTGCAATGGTACGGCGCACCAGGACCCCGGAGGCAAACTGGCACCTCTCCAGCGTCCACACTCTGTACTTGGTCCGTACAGGGACTTGAACCGACGACTCTCTAGTTCTCCACAGAGATATCAGTTTGAGAGATACTCGTCATGAACTGAAGTGTCTGAACTAAATTTCATGGCCGATCTATCCAGCAGTTGAGATGTTTCACTGTGGACTATCGATGGGCCTGAGTACTCGAGTACTGACGATTTGGACTTCAGTATTTGTTCAACGTATCGAGTACTCGCTTCTTCTTTTTTTGCTTTGTAACTTATTATAGTGTATGGTAATGTTATAATGTTACAACAACGTTCAACCTGCTCATAAATTTATTTTTAGTACGATTGTTTTGATCGTGGATAACAGCACTGGGCTGAAATGTCCACATAATGTTAGCTACAGTAGCTGTATGGTAAATTAGCAAGTTAACATAATGTTAGCTAAAATTACTTGTTGCTGTTTCATTAGAATGAATTGACATGACGTGAATAAACGTCCCTAAATGTATCGTGAATAAAACTTTAATACATTTCATTGGCAATGGCAGTTGTTAAACAATGAAGACTCTCATGATCCCACGTTACTTCACGACGTCATCAAAAATGTGATTACCTGAATATGGAAATGACTTAAAATGCCCATCCCTTCTGTTGACCGAAGGACTGACAGACTCCTTTAATCCTCAGAGCTAGCAAGGCTATCACCATCTGTGATTTAATGATATGATGTTTTACTATTAGCTGTTCTGTCAGAGTGCTGGTGCAGTCCTGAATATGATACAGCACTAACACAACAGACTGTAAGCAGTGTTTTCTGCTGCAGAGCTGCTGGCAGAAGTTTGACTCTGGCACTTTTACTGCTCTTATTTGTTAGTTTATTCCAGCACATTTACCCTCTGCTGCTGCTGCTGCTGCTGTCAGGTAAACAGAGGGTCAAGTTTCGCTGTAAACAGCATCCGACCGCTAATGCTCAGCAACCTGTGAGTCCTCTGAGGCTACTGGGAAAATCCCGTCCAGACGGAGGTAAAGTGTGGGCTGAGAGCAGCTTGTAAATGTGAATAGAGCTGCTGAGACAAAACGCTCTGAATAATTCAGAGACTCTGCTGCTGCTGCTGCTGCTGCTGCTGCTGAGGGCCAGACTCACTGCAGACGCACATGACTTTAAATCACAGGTTAACACTTCACACCATCTGTTTTTATTCCTGGAGTAACCTCCCACTACTTTCACTCTGCAACCAGACCTTTTATTTTTATTCACATCTGTTGTTACAGCAAATGTCTTTTCTGTAAGCAGTAGACTGGAGGAGACTTCCAAGAGACTCCTGCAGAAATTAATTAAATTGCAGGATAATTTAATTTACAACTTTAGATTCGTATGGTGTTCTGTCTCTGTCTTTACTGGAAACATTTTAATATTTGTAAGAGCTACTTATGATATGAAAGTGCTTTGTTTTTGGATTCAGAAATAAAGTTTCATGTCTTATTTCAAGAAATAGTTCAACATTTTGAGAAATATGCTCATTTACTCACTTTATTTCTGAGAGATGTTCAGATGGAGTGTGTGTGTGTGTGTGTGTGTGTGTGTGTGTGTGTGTGTGTGTGTGTGTGTGTGTGTGTGTGTGTGTGTGTGTGTGACTGGGCGTTCCTGCAAAAGAGAGCATTGCTCACAGTGACACTTTCCTGAATAAATAAAGATAAAACAAATAAAATAAAATGTCAGAGTGAATAAAGATGAGAAGCGACGTCAAACTAACCTAACCCTTACACCAAAAAAGGGTCATTTAAATACAGATATAGCAAATAACAAGATGATTTATCACGTTTATTTTCTTTAATCAGTGTAGATTGTGATATCTGGTGACTCGTGATACTGTAGGAGTAACAGCTGTCTGTGTCTCTGTGTGGACGGACGGGACAAACTAAATCAACTTTGTTCACGTTGTCTTTTTCCAGGTCAGTCGCTTCTTTGGCGAGGTGGACGGGTCGGTGATGGCGTCGCTGATCAAGATGGGAATGTACAAAAAGTACGACTGATGCACGAAAAGTAATAATAAGACATGTTATAAGATAAAAGATGTTGGGAAAGTGTTTTTAATTCATATTGAGGTTTGAATCTGCTCACATGAAAACAGCGCAGCATGTGTAGGATTCTACAATCTGGTGGATGTATGAAGACAGATTTTACTGAAGTGAATCTGAATGTTTGTTTGTTTGCAGAGTGTCGTTGTTTGACTACCAGGCGATGTGTAAGAACAATCATCACCATGCCAACAGCGCCCGACCTCTGCTCAGTGTGAGTTACTATTACCATTACAGTATAGTTACTGTTGCTTTAATAAGTATGTTGTAGTTCTAAGTAGAGATGCATCAGCTCTCAGTGGTGGAATGCAATTAAGTACATTTACTCAAGTACTATACTTAAATACAAATTTGAGGTACTTGTACATTATTTGAGAGTGTTTCCATTTTGTACAACTTATACTTCCACTACATCTCCGAGGTAAACATTGTACTTTTTACTCCACTACATTTGTCTGACAGCTTTAGTTCAAATGACAGTTTTTCATCCTCATCCTATCCAGTGAAAAGCACGTATCTCCAAATGTGTTGATTTTGAATGTTTCTGATGAACTGAAGGAGGAAGTGTTCCTTAATGTGTTGGAAAAAAAATCTCCCATTTCTTAAGCTAAATAAACTATTTTAAAAGCCTCTTGGATCAGCTTGAAAATGCATCGTCACAAAGCTGAAAACAGGGCTGTTTTTCGGACACCATGAACCTTTTAGAGATACGTGGTTCTCAGAGGACAGCGACACTACAAACACATGATGATCTTATAGAATATGATGCATTGCTGCAGATTAAACTACCCAGCAGTATATAAAGGAGTTAAAGTTAGCACAACCTTACACAACAGCTACAGCAGTAAAATGTAACATACACATTAATGCAACATCATATATAATAGTAAAACACTGACAGGAAACATTTTACTGCACAGTGAGTACTTTAGGTACATTTTCCTGATAATACTTCTACTTAAGTAAGGTTTTGAATGCAGGACTTTAACATGCAGTGGAGTATTTACACAGTGTGGTATTAGTACTTCAGTAAATGCTCTGAATACTTCTACCATGTCTGTAAGTTCTGACAATCAAACGTCTGATTGCTTTCAGGTTAAAATAGTTTGTTTTAGTCAAAACTAAAATCTATTAAACAGCCAATGAGTGACTTGACAGATAAAATAAGACTTTCTGCATCTTGTCATATTTATAGGCTCCACTGTTAAAAACCAGATAACATACAGTTATTGTATTAACTTGTTTTTCTTTTTCTCCTGTAGCCGTTTTATGGCATCGCAGCGTTAATAAGATGGTTCTTCTCCAACGCTCTGATGTAAGTGTGTCGACTTCTGTGTTTTATTCAGTAGTTTGTCAGTGGAAAGAGACAGGAGGTAAAGGTAAATAAAAGGACATATTAACAGAGACACACCTGTAATCAATGCAGCTGAAGGTTTTAGACAACAGGATGTTCAAAATTCTTCCTCTTTATTTTATAAACATTTTACTGTGGCTATTTTATTAACTTGATAAACACCAGTGAACATGTTAAATTGTCACAGCCGGGTGAAGGTGAGATTCAAAGTAAAGTTAATTTTTAAAGGTTATTAGAGGGATTGATCGCTATTTATGTTGTTCTGGAGTCGATTCATCTTTATTGAAGATTGCCGTTATTCTGTAACAGACTGTATCATTTTGTTTATGTTTAATATCACAGTCATTTAGTCATTATTTATATTAACTTCAAACGGACATGTTACAGAAAATGCATGATACCCAAATTGTGAGTAACGCTGCAGTGAGAGTTTGGATCTTTGCCCATTTCAAACCTTAAATGGGTGTGAAATATGTCCTGTGGATATATTTAATATTAATGAGCCACTGTGCTGGATTTAATGTTTTCTTATATGCATAAATCAAACAGAAAGTCCAAATGCAAAATGAAAATCCACCACCTCTGAGAAAAGGAGGATTTTTACAGAGAAATTAAACGAATTGTGGTTGTTAAAGATCACTGAATAGAAAAAGACTTTGACAGTGTAGATAAAGTACAGATCTGTGTGTCACAACACTTTTATGTTAAATGTTCTTTGTGTCTCCTGCCAGGTTCCTGCTGGACTTTAACCTCTGTGGTCTCTGGCACTCTGATTATTTTGTGGACGGTAAGTAAAAGTAGTAATACCAAAGTGTAGAAATACATAAAAGAGAGTAGAGTAAAAATGCATTCAAACTAGTAGAGTAAATGCACAAAAATAGCATATATACTTAAAGTAGCAAATGTAAAAGTACTCATTATGTAGAATTTTCAGAATAATATACATTACTGGATTATAATTGTTAATGCATTCATGTGGTCATCACTTTCATCATTTATTCTTGATTTATATTTTGTATTATTAATCCGAATCTGCAAAGTCACTAAAGCTATCAAATAAATGAAGTGAGATGTAGTGGAGTAGAAGTATAAAGTAGCAGAAAATGGAAATACTGAAGTCCAAGTACCTTAAAATTGTACTCAGGTAGGCTACAGTACTTGAGTAACTCAATGTACTCAGTTACTTTCCACCTATGATTGTACCTGCAAAACATCACACGGCAAAGTAATGATCTGAATAAAGATCAAAATCAATTGAAATATAAAATAAAATATGTGTTAAAAGACAATAACGATTTGACAGTCAGAGCGCAGACAGGTTGTGTGTTTGCTTTCTCCATGTCATCACTGCTTTATGTCTCATTTACAAACATGCTGTTTCAAAACGACGGCTTCATCATCATCATCATCTCCATCATCATCATCACCATCACCATCATCATCACGGTGTGATCCATCTTCATCCATTCAGCAAAGGCTGGCTATCATACAAGTGAGTACAACGTGCGTGCGTGCGTGCGTATAAAGCGAAAACATCCTCACAGAAAGACGATGAAAACACTGAGAACATCTTGATGCTCGTTGTTTATTCACTGAATGAGTTTATATTACAATTAGGAGGAGTTTGTTCAATTCTCACAGTGTGTGTGTGTGTGTCTCTCTCAGGTCATAAGCAGAAGAAGGTGGAGGCTATGCAGCCCTGTGACACGGCGTATCCCGGTTTCATGTACGACACGTCTGTCAAAGAAGCCAACAGCCTCATCAAGTGTGGACGCTGCCAAAAGTACGACACACACACACACACACACACACACACAATCTTTACTTCAATAAAAGTACTGATGCCAAAATACTCCACTACAAGTAAAAGTATGCAAGTATTATCAGCTAAATTTATCAAAGGTAAAAGTATTCATTGTGCAGTTTCCAAAAAATGTCCTAAAGTCTAACACTGAACAAATGTCCTGCTCACATCTTACTTTTTGAACTTAACTCCTCCTAAAAATAAAAATACACCTACAGCTCCATCTTGTGGTCAAACCACGTAACCTTGTAGTGCATCAAGGTTATTGTCTTTGAAAACAAACAAAAAAATAAATTGATAAAAATTAACCCTGAAACAGGATTTAAATTCAAGTAATTTTGGACGGTAAAGTGTCTACAAACAGTCAGCTGTCCACCAGAGATCAGGCTCACATAGCAGGATGTCTGTTTGTAGTACAAATACCACTGCTGCAGTCAGCGTCATGCCTTCTGGTTTATGTATGTAAGTTGTTGTTTGTGTTGTGTTTCAGGATGTTTGTGGTGCAGCAGATTCCTGACAGTAACCTGGTTATGGTTGTGACTCAGGCCGACTGTGACTGTTCCCGTCAGTATGGATCCATCCTGCTGGAGCCCAAAGAGATCAAATATATCCTTTACTTACTGACTGACAAACAAACAACAACAAAAACAGCGCCCCCTGCTAGATACAAACAGCCAGAGTCACTGCAGCACGGACACAGCACTGTCTGATTGTCTGCAGCTGATCTGTACAAACGTTTTTCTCTGAGATCACATCAAATTTGTAGTTTGTTTTCATTTTTATTGTTCGATCAGGTAGTTCCACTTTTCACTGTTTTTTCTCTGTATTTCTTTGAGACAAATTCATTGTGTTTCAATATGACTTTTGGTAAATAGAAAAGGTTTTTGTATAAAAATTGGTTTTATATTCCTCAAAGTCAGGTTCTGAAAAAAACAAAAAACTCGAGGCATAGTATTGTAAAATGTTAAACGCTGCTGAGCGGTAGTCCTCCTGAGCGATGAGCGGTCTGTTTTCCTTAACAGCAGTGAACATAACGCCACAGTAAAGTGCAACAGGATGAAATCCCAGAAGGTGCGACGGCGTCCGGAGTCCTGCCACGCCTACCACCCGAAGGTGAGTGCAGAGGCTGCGGATTCTCTCACACAGCTCTTTAATGATGAAAGGTTGATGAATCGATTTTACTGACAATTGAGGCCCTTAAAAAGCATTTTCCAAGGTATTACATTGTGTAGCTTGTTTTAAATATGTATGTATATTTGTCCGAGAGGTTGTATGCGAAAGTTTGCATGAATTTAACCTTTTTATGACCTTTTATGCTTTTCGAAAATCTATACTATGATTTTATTTTCGACATACTACACTGACTTTTTTCACATGCTATACTGACATTTTTCTAGCATATTAAACTGACTTTTCTTTGACATATTATACTATGGATTTTTGCACTTTTCTTTCAACATACTATAATGTGAATTTTGTCACTTTTTTGGACATACAAAACTAGAACTTTTTAAAACTTTTTTCAGCATGCTATACGATGACTTGTTTCACTTTTGTTTGATATACTATGAATTTTTTCACTTTTGTTTTTACATAATGTACAGTTACTTTATTTTTTTACCTTTCTTCGACATACTATAGATCTCCAGATGTCACGTTGACACCGCCATGTTGGCAGTAAAGCCGTGAGCAAAAATTAATGAAGCCAGCGTCGATTTCAAGCCATCAGAATTCACTGTGCACTTTAATTGTAAGGCCATTGAACATTATATTGCAAAACTTGATAGATCCTTATAATGCCCCCAGTGTGATTTTTAGTATTAAAACAGCCGGAACGATGGCGTTGCAGCTATATTATGTTCCTGCAGTATCCAGACATCTACTTCTCCTCTGAGAGTCTTTGAAACAAAAACCTGGAGGGTGCAGATGCACCAAATCTGGATTTGTGATGAATATTCAGCTTTGGATGATGTTACCATCTAAAAATGGTGTATAACAATTGTCGTCACTAGAAGAGTAACGTTAAGTGTCACTTAACGTTAACATAACCAACCTTGATCGGTTTTAATACAGTAACATTATATATTATATACTATGATGTTTTTGCAGTATTTTTTATGCTTTTTCAGCACTTTTGTTGTCATTTTTGACAACATACTATACTATGACATTTTTGCTTTATTTTTGACAACATACTATGACTTTTTTGACCACATACTATAGTATGATGCAATTTCAGCATTTTTGACGTTTTTGCAAAACATTTTTGACATATATGAGGTTTTTGTGGAATTTGTGATGACATACTATACTATGCCAATTGTGCTTTATTTTTGATGATATATATATATATATATATATATATATATATATATATATATATATATATATACATATACATATACATATATATATATACAACTTACTATAATATGACAC
>JAOVVB010240962.1:0-22059 GCA_028570985.1 Heterobranchus longifilis | reverse complement strand
CAACACGAATTAACGAGGGGCACCTGAACACACCATTAACTTCCGTGATCAGTGCCCGCACACATTTCGTTGTTTGTTTGCACAACTCAGACGTAAAATGTTGCCACACCGGTGGTTTCAGCGCATGGGTGTATAATAAGCTTCAGCGACGCAAGATGATTTTACAGTTATGTTTCTCCGTCATCTCCGACTCCAGCAGTGGCGTGTTTGGAAAACTACAGCTGCAAGCATGACTGCAAGCTACAGCTAACTGCAGCTAACTGCTAGCGGTAGCTAGCTGTTAGCTGCGTCTTTACGCTGCCGACTGTTGCACGTTCCGCTCTTGTAATCCTTTTGCATGTAATACAGCCACTTTAGATCATTTAGCCTTAACGTTACCATCTGCCAGCTGTAGTTTGCAGCCTGTTCTACTTTTGTCATCATCTTTTATCTTAAAATATCTCCACACTTGCCGACATTGCTGCTCTGACGAGAAGTGAACATCACGTGGCAGGTACATGATTAAGCACAGTATAAGACCACCTAACTAACGCAGTAACGAACCTTTCAGTAACGGTAATTTAGCTACTTAATTTAAAAAGTAATGCGTTAGAGTACTCGTTACTGCCCAAAGTAACGGCGTTACTAGCAATGAGCCCACCCACACAAGGTAGAATAAGCACAGTACACCTGAAATATCCAAAGAGCACCTGTATGTGATCACCACAAAGGCCCAGCAGTACTCCATTGTCTTCACATTTGAAAGTACTTTGAAAGTAACTAAACCTGGACTTGATGCAAGAAAAAAGCAGAACACAACAAAAAGTCACACACCTGACATGACATGTGATACTTTATCAGGACCCTTTGGGCTCCATAGCAGAATTCTAACATAAATTCTGCAATGTTCACAAACATACATATATAACTAGGCACACTAGAGACAGAGGGACTTGTCAGACTGACCTCACATGGAGGTGTGATGGATTGCAGTGGTGAATAAGACACACCCTGCTGGCGGTTGCCACCATGGAGGTGATATTTTTCAGTGTCACTTTTAGCAGTAATAGGTAGCCCAACAGTGTGGCTAAGAATAATTTTTTGGTATCCTTGCACGGCCTTAAACTCTGTTTGACCTCTGCAATATATAAGTCCTGTGGAAATTCTAATTTATTTCAGTGGATGCAAATACACCATTTAATCCGTGTGTGTCCTTTTTCGTCCTTGTGCAGCCTGAAGCTGGAGTGTGAGAAGCTGGCCAGTGAGAAGACGGAGATGCAGAGGCACTACATCATGGTGAGTCCAATCAGACCTTTACCACAGCTGTTTGGTGATTTGAAACTCTGAAAAGAGTCTGATGGGCTCTTATATAGGAATTACAATCAGGGGAGTTGTATCTGTGCTTTTGATTAGATGCATTGATGTTGTTTAGTGTTTGTGTCATTCAGGAGTAAAAGCTCTTCACTTCTCTCAAGATTTCTTTCTCTCTCTGTCTGTTCTCTGTTTTAACTTCTCATTTAATTTATATCAATAGGTTGTTTATACTACAAAAAATAATGCCATGGCAATACACATATTGTACATTTTCCAAAACCCACAAACATATTATAATGTTTAAATAAAAAAATGACAACATCCAACACCCAGTGGCTTGACAACACATTAGCAACCATTAAAGGAATGCTTTACCTGCAAAATGATAATTTGTGCAACAATATAAATGAGATAAATAAGATAAATGAGACTTGGCTTATACTGTGCGAGTTGTGTGAGAGTTTGTAAAGGGATATTTTTATATAGTTTTGCTGTTAAACACGGCCGCTTACTACTTCAATTCATCAAGAATTTTCTGCGTTTATGAATTCAACGTAATACTTGGTGAGTAATTGATGTACAAATGGCCATTTTGCAGGTGAAGTATTCCTTTAATGTCTTTGATAACTGGTCATTATTTACTTTATTTGCAGTGGTACATCATCTTGAATATCTGTAATGGAATACAGTTTAAAACTTCCACAAGTTGTACAAACCAAAAAGTTGTTTTTCTCTTTGTCTCTTGCACGCTATTTATCTTGCTCATACCTCTCTCTAAAACCTACTTCTTCTCTTTTCCACATCTCTTCCCATTTTTTCCCCCTTCAGACTCTGTGTCTGTGTCTCTGTCTCGTCTTCCTCTCTCTGTTTTCTCTCAATGTGCGCTAACAGCCCGAGCTCCCTCTGCGTCGGTGTGTCTGTGCGACTAAAGGCTCACATGTATCGTAAGCCTTCGTCTGTGGTACAAAACCCACACAGAGCCGACCAGAATACGATATGCACCATCTGCTAAGCTGCTCGCATTTCATAAACCTGGGAGAGCAGGCAGGATCAGGGCCGTAAGCTAGATAGACACACAGATGGATAGACAGAGAGAGAGAGAGAGGAAGAAGCAGACAGGCAGATAGATGGACAAATACACTGGATGTGAGAAAGAAAAGCAAGCAGGCAGACAGGGAAACTGGCAGACAGACAAATTGATATAGAAGCACACAGACAGACAGGCAGAAGATAAACAGATAACACACACACACACACACACACACACACCCTTGTTCTTCTGTTCTTATGAGAGCCTTCCATAATTTATTCCCGAGGCCCCAACTAATCCTAATTCCTGTAATAACTGACAATGTAATATTTATACCACTGTCTATATTGTATATACTCGATCTATAGTGTATACACCTATTCATATGATACCTCCAGCTGTTATTATAATGTTTACTATTAGCACTTGTACTTGTACACTTTCTGCACTATTTATTTTTATACTTACCTGCACTGCTGCTGACGATGTTCTACTGTATATATCTCAGTGTATTCATACCCCTACTGTTTATTCCACATCCTATTTATTCTGTATTTTATTCTATAAATTCTGAACATTACTTTGCACTTCACTGCTCTTTTGCACTTCTGGTTAGATGCTAAACTGCATTTCGTTGTTTTAGTACCTGTAACATGTGCAATGACAATAAAGTTGAATCTAATTTAATATAATAAGTGCCAAGGCTTGCTGCGGTAGTCGGTGTTACTGGTGTTACACGGTGTAGGGGCATACACCGATTACATTACTTGCCCACCGCTTGCTTTTTTAATAGAGATTAAACCCATAGAGTTTATTTTTGCGGCACACACCGTGTGTCTACACCACAAATCTAGACACAACCCTGCAGCACAGAAGAGGAGTTAGTGTCAAAGTGAAAAGGGCAGATCACTTATATCATATGTCTTTATCGTTTATAATAGAGTATCAGTGTGTTTTCTTGCAAAATTCACCTGCGGCTCAATGAGAAAACAGAGAAGCTCTGGGTCTCAACTGCAGCTAGAGCAGTGGAGATGTTCATTTGGACTTAATTTATGCTTCTCACAGAACTGTAGCCTTTATTGAATGATTATTAAGTTATCACAGGTTGTTAAATATATTACATTTTGTTGAATACATGCTCTGAAATGGGTGATTTTAACATCAGTTGGGTCCACTCAACAGCCACAGTTTGTCTCCTGTGATCAATGATGATTCCACAGCAGTGTTATTTAATAAAGGATCAATAAAGTCAACCTTAATTACATCAATTTAATATTTTAATTTTACATTTTGAGAAGCGAGCAGCGCCGAGGGGCACTTCTGCCTCACGTCTGAACCCGGCGGCTGACAAAATGATCCATGCAGCAAAAGATCGACTGCAGCGCATCCATCCGTGGTGCGTTCACGGTGTATCAGGTAACACCGGTGTTGTCACAGGTTTATTAGCTGGTGGAAACATTTCCCCACTGTGGCATCTCTAATGAGTCTGCTGTGTGTCTCCTGTGGGACAGTCCCTGGAGGTTCCTGATGGCCGGCGGGCCCCCTTCCCTCCCCAGCAGCGCAGCAGCAGCACCCGCAGCGTGGACACCCAGACCCCCTCCGCCCCCGGCCGCTCCAGCAGCTGCTCCAGCCTGTCGCCCTGCCCCTCGCCCGCCTGCCCCCCAGGATCACACGACGGCAGTCCTTACTCCACAGAGGACCTGCTGTACGACCGGGACAAAGGTAAACCACATCACTGATAGGAAGTCACACCTGGTTCATGTTGTTCCACCAGTTCTAAGGCAGGGGGCAGGGAGGAGGCAGGGATTAGAGATGCACCGACCCGACTTTTTCAGTTCTGATACCAAGTACTGATCCGATACTTAACGGCACCTAACAACACATGGTGTGGTCAGGAAAAATCACTTTTTCATAATCATGAAGATGAAGATAGGAACTTTTGAAAACACGGGATCTTCAATATTCAGTATCTTTGACCCAACTGTATGTTGTCCAAAATATGTCTTATTACAAAGTATTTTAACAATAAAGTCAGACAATTATATACATTGTAAATATAAGAGCAAGTTGTGATCAAAAGATCCATAAAACTAGAAATTCCCATGATTTCAAAGACACCTGAACGCATCTCAAATCTAAATAGTGCACACAAGGGGATCACCAGAAACAACAAATTCCCACCTTTCTAATGACACTAGAACGCCGCACATCCACAACACATCCATCACTATTTGTGGTGAAATGAGCGCTCAAACTTCACATTTTATCATCAAAGTAACATCAATTTATGTTCTGGTCATAATATTTCACCAACACTTGTTATTTTCACCAAAATGGCAGATTTAGTTACTTATATGTCTCAGAAGAAATATCTCCACACGGCAGGCATGTTTGTTTATCTCCCAGCCATTCAGCGGTCTGCCACCGGCGCACTGCTGACACGTGACTAGTACGCACATAGAAGAAAAAAATAGACTCAGAACTTGACAGATCTTTCGGTTACGTTGTAACCATGGTTCCCTGAGTGAAGAGACTATCTCTCCACAGAGTGACATATTCCATATGTACGGTGACTGACCTCACTGGGGCAGTTGACATGGATATCTCTTTAAGACACTGATAAGACCTGATAAAGGTGGTTGGGGTCGACCAAGAGGCCACCATCCAAATCTCAGCTAGAGGGGCCCTTTGCCACAAGGCCCATGAGGTAGAAAGGCCCTGCAAGAAGCACATGCTCCCCCCTGCTGGGGCAGACATTTTATATGCCTGTAGGAGTGTATCCATACCCCAATGATGTAGTCCTGGAGACTGGTTGCCAAGGACAGTTAGGTTTGAAACGGACAAAGTGCTGGTCTGTTGTCCTATGGGCATGTGTTTGGTGAGGATACACCGTTAAGGCCCCAACGGGGAACGACGGGGAATGACGGGGAACGACGGCGACTTCCCCCTCAAGCCTGCTTCTCTTTGTCTCCCCTCTCCCCTCGTCTTGAGGAGGGTGCGCCGCAGGGTTCAGGTGCAGCACCACCTATGCAAGAAGTGGCAACATCCCCCATGCACTGCAAAAAGGGTGGTAGAACTCACCCCTTCCTTTAGCCATGACTAACAAGAACACCATCTTGAGAGTAAACCATTTCAGCCCAACTCTGTCCAGGGGCTCGAATGGCTCATGCTACCCGGCTGACAGCACCCACTCCAAATCCTATTTGGGGCACCTGGCCTTCTGTGGTAGAGCGTAATCCTACAAACTCTTTAAGAAACTGAGGAACGAGGCTGTAACAGCACTCAGCCAGTTTCCAAAGACCAATATGGGCGGCTGGTATGGCTACCACCATTCCCTTCAAAGTTGAGAGAGATGGCCACCTCCGACATTCCCTGCAGGAATTGGAGGATGTCATGAGCTGTGCTGGAGAGCTACTGAGAACCAGACCATCCGGAGCCAATGGCAGGTCACCAAGATGAGATTAACTTCTCCACCCAGACTCCCTGTAGGGGAGGGTGCAGGAGTTTGACGGGAGGCAAGGCATACAGAAAGCCCTGTGGCCACTGACGTGCCATTGCTTCTGTGCCCAAGGGAGGATTGTCTCTCATACCAGAGTAAAAGAGGGGAAAGGCTATGGCCGTACCAAGTGGCCCAGATCTCCCATTGCTCTGTGTGAAGCTGGCTTATTACAACTGAGAGCTACACGCAGTCTGCATGTCACCAACATTCTGGCTTGCAGATCATTTGGTGGCAAAGTCCAAGGATCAGGAGGCAGTGCTGCACCGGGCATCTCCTCAGAACACAATGTGCACTGTGGCTGCCATCAGCCCCAAAAGGCGGAGGCACAATGTCCAGGTCACCCTAGCCTTCAAATGCAACTGGGACAGGTGGGCCCTGAGGGCAGCCTGTCTTCCAGGAGTTCACACTCTGGCAACCAAGTCATATCCCTCTGTGAGGGACTCTGGGACTCTGTGGACTGTGAGGACTGGAGCCTGCTCATCCTCCTGTCGAGGTGCAGGCCCAGGTGCTCTAAGTGCTGCCAGACCTGCTTGGTTACATTGTTATAGCACAGCTCCTCCAAGCCGGCACGTGGCAGCTATTGCCCGCAACCACTTTATACAAATAGGTGGCCGACCCTTGGATAACCGAACGGTCCATCCTGGGGCCAACCGGCGCAGCAGAGCAAACCACGGCCACCCGACTGTGCTTAGCTCAATGACGCCGGCCAACCCCCAAACAGACCCCCAAAGCTTGCCGGGGTGGCGAGTACATCGGCGGGCATCTTGGGACATTGTACATGCACTGGCCCAAGCATGGTGGATGCCAGGTAGCCTACGCAGACAGGTCTTCTCCCTGCCGCTGCTGTTTCTTCCGCCAAGGCTGCTAGAGGTGGCGCCACACCATCTGAGGGAGGCCACGGCTCTGCCAGTTGCCACCGCTTGCTCTTTCACCAACGTAGCTAGGAGCAGGGACACCTACTGCACTTCAGCAGCTAGGTAAGAGCCTCCCTCCAACTGCTTGGCCAGCGGGTGCTGATAACAGGCTTGAACAGTCCCTGCGTTAACCAGCTGTCCCTGGATTGCCACAGCTTCATGCATTCTGGCGAGCATGGCAACCATCATTTAAGAGTCCCTGCTTGGGTAGCTCTGCTTCCCCAAGACAGACTTGGTGGGGGATCTCAAGGCCCCTAAGGTTTTGATCTATGGGAGGAGGTAGCCAATCCTCCACCGACCATGCACACGTGCTAGCAGTCTACAGTCTCCTCACAGTGTCTCGCAGCGGGACCACTGTATTCATGACATATTTATGATCTGATAAGGAGTAAATTCATCCCGAGCCCCCTGCTAGACGAGCCGGAGTACAGCTGGTAGTTGGGTCGGATCGAGGTCGGATCACGTTCTCAGGAGGTCTCAGTCTGGTTGTTTTGGTCCGCACTGGAGTGTGATTGCTGTTTTCAAAGCGGCCCAAATGAACCACACCAAGAGGACAAATGAACCAGGGTTCAATTCAACCAAACTAAACACAACAGGTGTGAAAACACCCTTAGAAGCACATGTAGTCCATGAGCCTGATGAGTATCAGTGTTTCTACCCTGTACCTCTGTGTTCACAGACAGTGGAAGCAGCTCTCCGCTGCCCAAGTTCGCCTCCTCGCCCAAACCCAACAACAGCTACATGTTCAAGCGCGAGCCACCAGAAGGCTGCGAGAAGATTAAAGCTTTTGAAGAGATGAGGTATGGACTGTGTGCTACTTGTGTTGAATGTGTGATGTGTATGATCCTCACTGTGTACGTCTCTCTCCGCAGCTCCCGGCAGTCCACGTCGGCATCAGTCCCCCTCTTCTCCTGCCCCGACAAAAACAAGGTCAACTTCATCCCGACGGGCTCGGCATTCTGCCCCGTCAAACTCCCCGGCTCCCTGCACCTCGCCGCGGCCTCAGAGCCCGAGGAGGATGAGGAGGCAGAGCCTCAGGGGGCCACATCGCTCTACGGAGCCCCTACTCAGGTCTCCACGAGCACCAGCACAGAGGAGCCCCCGGAGGAGGGGGGCGGGCCCTCAGAGACTGCAGAGCTTCAGACAGACAGCTAGACCGGAGCAGAGCTGGCCTCTGATCCGGAGCACCGCCCATCACCACTGACTGTCCCAACACCTCCCTCTGCTGTCCCAACAACACCTCCCTCTGCTGTACCAACTACACCTCCCTCTGCTGTCCCAACAACTCCCTCTGCTGTCCTCCCTACACCTCCCTCTGCTGTCCTTCCTACACCTCCCTCTGCTGTCCCTCCTACACCTCCCTCTGCTCTGACAGGGTGGGCCTCCATCTTCTACACCTCCCTCTGCTCTGACAGGGGGGCCCCCATCTCCTACACCTCCCTCTACTCTGACAGGGGGCCTCCGTCTCCTACACCTCCCTCTGCTCTGACAAGGGAGGCCTCTGTCTCTTACACCTCCCTCTGCTCTGACAGGGGAGGCCTCCGTCTCCTACACCTCCCTCTGCTCTGACAGGGGGCCCCCGTCTCTCTGTGCTGACCCCCTCCACCTTCTCTCTGCATGACGTAGCAACAATGTCCCCAATAACCACCGCCACCACCAAGACTCGCCACCTTCATGTTCTGTCCTGCCTAATGTCCGTTGACAGGGAAGTACGGACGGAACCTGCCAAAATAAATACTTAAATGAATATGCCATTAAATGTACTACAAACAATATTAAATACAGCAATGATCGGGGTCCAATCAGATTGAACTCAACAAGCTCTTGAAAACATTCCACATGAACTGACACATTGTTGGCCATCCGGGGATCAAACCCTTGACATTTGTATCCCCAGAGAAGGTGACTTACTGTTTGTTCCACTGGGGAGACAAGGTTTTACACAAACCTCACAATTTGAGGAAATTACATCACCTGAAAAACTGGAGTATTTTTGTCTTTTTACAGTTAAAATGCTTACAAGTCATAATGTAGGTGATCAAATTCTGAAAAAGATCACACATCATCCTGCTGGTGTCAGGTGTGTTGTCAAATATTACTGTGAAGTTTGATCAAACATTTGGCGAAATAGAGTCCTAATTACAGTAAGACACTGAATGTCAATGTGGACTCACCGTTTGACCGATCTGAACACCATTTGGAACATGTGATATCTATTATCCAAGGAATGTCCCTGTCCATTTTGTTAGCATTTGAATGAAGACTTATAGAGATATAGATTATAAGATGTTAATTGATTTTGCATATATTGAAAAATATAGAGTAAAGCACTTCTGAATTGACCATAGGTTGCAGTGAAGCAAACTTTTGTCACAACAAAGTGAATCTCAGTGGATGTGCTGAAAAAATATGAGCTATGTAGGGTGATTTATTTAGAGTTTCTGAAGTTTGGAACGTGAAATGTCTAGAAATGTAGATTCATTTTGTAATAAGTCACAGCCACTTTAATCAATCATTTCCAAACTTTATGGATCGACTGACACATGACCCGAGCTAGATCTTGGGAACCGAATTTCATACGAATCCATGCAGCCAATTACGAGATATAAACTTTTCACATTTATAGCGCCCCCTAGTGGTGAAGCACAATGCACTTTAATACGTACATTTAAAGAAAACTCCTGAACACGTGTCTCGAATTCCTGTATTATTACTGTAATTAGCACTGTATGCACAACATTTTCTATTTCACCAAATGTTTGATCAAACTTCACCAAAATATTTGACAGCACACCTGACACCAGCAGGTGTAATTTTTTTCAGAATTTGATCACCTACATTTTGACTGTCATAAATGTAAGTGTAAAAAGACAAAAATACTGCAGTTTTGCACATGTGATGTCATTGTGTTAACTTGTGAGAAGGTGTGTGTAAAACCTGGTCTCCCAGTGGAACAATCAGTAAGGTCGAGGGTTTGATCCCCGGGTGGCCAAGTCCTTCTTACCAACAATGTGTCACTTCATGTGAAATGTTTTCAAATGCTCGTTGAATTCAATCTGCTTATTATTAGTTATTTTGTATTATCATAGTGCTTTCCATCTGTAACAACCATTCTGCCATCTGTATCAGCCAGTCTGTACATTATCTCCTTCATAGATCTTCTGAGTTTTCTTTCCTTCAGCTGTTGTCCATCTTTATTTAGTTGTACATAATAATAATAATAATAATAATAATAATAATAATAATAATAATAATCAGTGATTAAATAATCAATGTCTGTGTGAAATATAACAATCCCCTATGAGTCCACATAGAAACCAAATCAAAACACTTCCTCTGTGTTAGAGTCTATGTCGTTGCTGTGAGGTTAGAAATGTTCATTAGATTTAGAATTAAAAGGCATTGTTTTGTTCCGTGTTTGCTCCTATGCTGATGGTATTTAGCCATATAGTATGAAATCCCCACTGGCTTGTTAAAAGTGAGCATTGAGGGCAAACTTTTGGAGGCAGCTCCTTAATGAGGACAGCTATAAAAGCACCCTGCGGACCGCCAATGAACACACAAACCTGGCATCCACTTTAATTACTGATAAGTTGTGAGCCAGCTAAAGGCAGCGGATTTCCCTCCCCCAGAGCCCCTAATCTGTTTAAAGCCGACTGCTGATCCTAACTGCCGAGTCGGAGGATTCGATGGCAGGTGCCACTGTGAAGTCCCAGAACAGACGCTATCAGTCTTGCATCCCAATCTCCACATCTCCCAGGGACTGAAATACAAGTTCACCTCTATGTGTCCAACTTTCTGGCACACTTGATTATTAGGAAATCTGCTCGATCACACATGGTGCGAAAACAGAAGAAGCTCCAAGAAGTAATTATAGTCAGGCACAGAGCTTATGTGTTCTGGGTCCCTTTCACTGTGGAGGCAGCACAGACTGTTTACATACACTCTGTTTGTACACTATACACATGAGAAATATGGAGGCTGCTTAATTTACCACACACACACACACACATACAGAGTACTTAATCCTCAAGATAATCAACGTTTTATATAGTGGTGAAATATATTATACCAGTGAATATAACTGGTTCACTGCACAGCTGAGACACATTTGAAATGTCCTGACATAAAGAAGATCTAAATACTGTGTGTTTAAATGGAGGACAGACTATTTCACTTTAATAAATAACAATCCCTAGTTATTGTGTGAGTTATTGTGTGAGTTATTGTGTGAGTTATTGTGCACGCTGCAGGACTGTCGATCCAGAATGTTTCCTTCATTGGTCTTTGTTTTCTTTTTCCAAACTTGTTCAGCACTTCTGTGTGTTTGCAGCATTTGTGTCTCTTGGTTTTGTTCAGTGTTGATCTGACTGATTAATCAACGTAACTCGTGAGGATTGGAACTGACGGTGCAAGACCTCGATGACGAACATCTTGGAATTGTGTAGAGCTTTAAATGGAAACTGTAGTTTCTTTTTTAAATTCAAATATCATCTATAGGTTTATCAGATGAGATTAAGTTTAGTTGCTAAGAGTTGCATGCTGGGTAATTAGTCGTCTCGTGTAGCCAGATTTCTCCACAGCACTGTGTCCATGAGAAATTAGCATAATGAGCTAATTAATTGTCAAGAAATGGAAATGGCTATAATTTAGTTGAAGTAAAGCTGATCTAAGCATCTTAGTCCATGTTTGTAATGTCCAGAAATATATTTATTAGCATGGTTAATCATGCAACTTTTCCTCAATAGCACACTTTGCATACATGTTTGCTACATTTGACATGTTTTACCTTTAACTTTTATTAAAATTTTTTTTTTTTTTAAATCACTTTTGAATGTATACTGTTTTACATATGTGGTGTTGTTTTTAATGATTATACTAATAAGAGTGTGACAATGAGGCTAGCAGTTTGTTCTTATTTTATATGCACTCTGCCCTACATTACTATTAAAATAAACTTACTCTGTGACAATGTTTGATTTTCTTCTTTATTTTACCTGATAATGAACTCATTATGCTAATTACACAAACTGTCCAACATGCAACTCTTGTTGAATTTCATTTACTAGGCCTACAGATGACATTTCAGTCAGAAAAGTCAGGAAACAGCATCACTGGCTCCAAGACATTTCCAGTAGATGATATCACAGTTGCTCTCCAGATATTGTAAAACTTTTTAAAATGTTGGAAGAGTGTTAAAAAACATTTTTGTAGAATCATCCAATACCAGCGTTCCTGATAACAGTGTGCCAAATATGGGGGTTCATCATCTGACCCACTAATTAACACCGAGGACCCCCTGCAGACATAACAAGTGGGGGTTCTCAAATTAAACTGTTTTCTATTTATCTATATTGTAAAATGTATTTTTATGTGTATGTATTTAAAGGTGAGGAAATGTGACTGACAGTGAACAGGCCTTTGCTGCTTCCCATTTTTACAAATTTGTTAAAACATATAAAATAACTTTTTTGCTGCATATAGACATATAAGTGTGTTTATTAACATGTGGTTGATGTTATTTCTTCTCTGCCCGATTGTCCTCAAACACGATCAGGTTATGAAATCAGTGTATCAGCCAACCAGTGACTAATAACTTCCTGAAATGTAATAATGCCTGAAAATGTAATAAAATTTGCACTTAACCTGATTGAAAGTGTAATAAAACCCAATAATGTGATCAAATGTCCTGACTAATATTGTAATAACATTTGATCAACTTGCTTTATCAGGAAATAAATCACCAGGGGTATAAAAATTAAATTATAAGTTAAAGCAGTGTTTCTCAAACTTTAAATTTAGAATTTAAATTATGTGATTGGATCCCCCCCGTCATAATCTGTGGGGGTGCAACTGAGTAAAAGACAAAACATTTCTACTGTTAAATGTACTTAAGTATTAAGGTCAACTTTTTTTCTTCATTTCAAATGTGAAACTGTTTTTGAGTGCAGAAATGTCAGAATGATTCAGTAAGAATCACTGCTGACTGATGAAAAGGAACATTTGATGGAGATTGAATCGTTAAACATCTGATGTGTCTGATCTGAGATCCACTCTGCTCTAATGGACCAATCAGCATGGGCGGGTTTATTTAATAGTCTGTCTGGGTCCGTCAGCAGTGATGAAGCCTGATACTTCTGCAGGATGAAACTCCCGGCTGGAGGAAGTCCCTCCTTCCTCCCGTGTGGTTCTGCAGTCGGGGTGTAGCTCCGCCCAGGACGACTGTGATTGGTTTAAAGAAAAATAAACAGACCAGGGAGTTGTTTCCACTCTACCAGAGTGAAAGACTTTCAATCCAGACCTGCACCCAGCGCGGACACACAGGTCTGACTACAAGAGACACATTTCCCATTGATATGGATTTTAGTTTAATGCGTCTTTGTATCTCTTCCAATCTGTTGTACATTTTAAATTCTACATAAAGCCTCGAGTACATTTCCAAACATGAAATGATTTTGTATACATTTCCAAGAAAAGAAACATACTTTTTCCACATTATTATATTATCTGTTAAAATTATTACATCATCACTTTTGAAAAAGAAAAAATGACCCACCTGAATGGTATTACATCATCAGTCAAATGTTAAATAATATCAGTCAGGACATTTTATTACATTATTGGTCTGGTTATTACATTATTGTATTGCATTACATGTTTGAAGTTGAAGGTGAAAGTTATTACATTTTCAGGCATTATTACAATTTCAGGAAATTATTACATTATTGGGTACTAAAACTCCTAACACATATAATAAGATATTGTAACCATCAACAACACAGTGCAGTAAATTCCATTTTCTTTGTGCTGCCTGAATCTTCTGCCGAGCCTCGTGGGAGCTGCAGAGAAGTTTCTGTAACTCAGTGTATTACTACACACTGAAGTTGTAATTCAGTGTATTACTCAGTGTATTACTACACATTAGAGTTGTAACTCAGTGTATTACTACACATTAGAGTTGTAACTCAGTGTATTACTACACATTGGAGTGTGATGTGGTATCAGCAGACAGAAGTCATTACTGACTGAGGTCATTAGTGACTCAATATTACAGAAATAACTCACACATACCAACATTCAATTGATAAAATTTACTGTATTCTTTAATTCATATGTACATCTCCAACCCCCACCTCCCCCCCCAATAAAGAAAATGTCAATGAATACTTTTAATATATTTAGTCAGTTTTACAGCTTCTGTACAGGATTGCTGATTTCAAGAAATTCACATCTAGGGCAGCAACATCATTTTCTTTGTTAGAGGAACCAAGAACGAGCATAAATGGAGTGAACAAGAGGACTTAGCAGGTAGGGGGTAAACACACAGCTCATGGGGGGCATGTACAGAAGCAGCGCATTTGGGATAAACTATGTACAATACAAACCATTCATACAAATTAGGCTCTAAGATATAGAATTCAATACATTACATTTGATATATTAAGTGACAATGAGCAAGCCCCATCCCCCACGAACGACCCACTGATCGATCGATCGATCAGGTAATCAGACATTCAATCAGCTGAGAATGAACCAATCACCCAACAAACTCAACATCGAGCTATAGCAGGACCACTCTGACAACAGCTGAAGATCGAGGGTTTTCACAGGCAGCTTCGACAGCAGCAGAACGGAGCAGTTCAATTTATTCCTTATCAACAGTATAACGAAGTCCGCTGACATGCGGAGAAAGTGTCCGGACGTTCAGCTCTCTGATCGAGAGAGCGGGAGCCAATGAGAGGGCAGACTCATCAACGTGTGTATACACATGCTGTATTTAAAATTCTGGCTAGCTAGCTAGTTCTCTCTGTGACAGGAATGTAGGCCTATGCTAGTGCACCTTTGATTATTCAGTAAATTAATGTGATTGACAGTTTCATACGTCAGTGTTTCCTGTTATTCATCCTCTTCATTCTGCTGCAGTGCACCGCAAGCAAACTGTCTGTGGTGAGTTCACATGTCTGCAAAAACAAAGTGTCTTTTATCTAAACTGCTAAAGTCAGTTGAACAGCACACTTTGCGGCACAACAAAAAAGACAACACTGGCCCTCATAAGACTGGCCCTTTGGGAAAAGTCCCGAACATCCCGATGGCCTGGGTGCAACCGTTGCTTTGTAGCGTGCACGCTGAGCGGAGCTCTGGAGCACGCCACAGCTTGCTGCTGGTCTGGTGTGCAGGATTCAGTGAGCGCCGGGGCGGACGGGCCGCCATGCTCAGCCATGTGCTGCACACTGAATCACAGCTGTGCATTTTATGGTAATTAAAATGGAGCAAATGCCGCGTAAATACGCAGATACTGACTTCAAAGAGGGTGGTGGGAAAAACACCCACATTGCACAAGTAATAACTACATTACTCAACCTCCGCTAGAGAAAATAATCCCATCTGAATGGGGCTATAGCTACTCTATAGATTTGCTCCTGGTGTTTTTGAAGAAGGAAATAACAAACCAGCTTCAGAAGTGACTTTGTTTTTAAATAAGTGCTGTGTGGTTGATCTAATTAATGCTGTTGTGAAGAGGTTCATGTGGATTTCCAAAAGTAACTAATAAATATTTAAAGGAACTTGGTAGAATGAGTGTTTAAAGGGGAACTACACCCATTTTCAAAATTCATACATGTTATTCCTGTGGTCTAGGACAGTCCAAAAATAGTAGTAAACATGAACAACTCTCTTTCAAATCCAAAAACTAGAGTGCTAAAACTCAAACGTCTGATGTCATCAAGTATAAAGTCTGAACCGCACGTGCGCCCGCCGCTACACCGGATCCTAGAGTTCCTCCACCTGCCAAATCCCACTTAATCCGCTGGCTAGCACTAATATGAAAGTCTCAAATAGAAAAACGTTTGTTCTTTCATGAGTCAGGCTAGTGTTAACTTACATCTATGTCGCGCCAGCTGCTGGTCGATGCTACCAATGATAAGCTAACTATTGTTACAAGGCACAATGAATTGTTAGCAAAAAGTGTACACTGTCGGCAGCATGTTGTGGTGACAATTCCTGTTGGAGTCCACTGAACCTGCTTCACTCTGCCGTTATCGAAGCTGCCTGTGGAAACCCAGCGTTAACGCATTTTCTCTCCTAACTGAAACTGGCCTGAGGGAGAAGCCTACAGATCCAGCTACACAGCTAAGACCACCACACATTGCTAAAAGCATCAAACTCACATGTGAATCTTCACTGTCCTCTTCCGCTGCATTGCAGGTTTTGTAAAAACTTCTGAGGATATTTTTTTTATTATTATTTTTAAATGAGGAGTTAATTTTGTTTTCCAGTTATGCAGGATAAACTGCAGAGCGTAAATAGCACAGCAGGGGCAAACAGTCCATGTTGTTGTCCGGAGAGTTAATGCATTGTATATGAAATATGCTGAACTAGGAAAACAAAGTTATTAACACCTAGTTTGAAAACAAGTGTGAACTAAACAGAAAAAGCAAAGGGCAGAGTTTAATAGTGATAACAATCCCAAAAGGACCAATAAGCCCTGCTATCTACACACGGCTCAATAGGGACAAAACATAATTCAGGAACAAAATTCTAACTGTTAATAATCATAGTAATCACAGAGTTTTTCAGGTCATTTTAAGCATATTACAGTCATATATACCACCATTTAACTGTTAAAAGTAGGGATGGCCAAATGAAGCTTTGTGAAGCATTTGATTTATTTTCTGAGCCACTAGGTGGCGCTCTCTGTTCAACAAAGGGCTGAAAACACACTGAACTGTCATTTCCTTCAGCCTTTTTCTTTAAATCAAGAGCTCCATCTAGTGGAGTCAACAAATACAACTAATGCTTCATGAAGCTTCATTTGGACATCTCTCGTTAAAAGTAACTACTTTCTCTGCAAAATTCAGAACATTAAATTGGGAAATCAGTTGGGATGGCTGACTCTGGTATGAACATGTTTAGGGACAGTACGGCTAACACACATTTCTCTGGGATGGATAGAAGCCCCAGTCTGTGCTCCACACGTCCACCTTTCTGTATGCGAGTGTATACGGGAACATCAGCCAGAAGGGAAGTAAGGAGTGTCACTGTGGTAGTTATAGTCTGGGCACACTTTCTGCACCAGTTTGTAGTCGGTGCTGTAGAAGGAAATGAAGATGCAGATGACTTTGAAAGGTTTGGAGCAGAGCCAGGAGACGTGGCTCTGGGTCTGCTCCTGGTAGCAGGTCTTGGACGGGTCGAAGTTGCAGAGAGTGTTCTTGGCACCCTTCTCCACCTTCTCGTACTCTATGCGGCAGTTGAAGGACTTTGAGTCCTTGGCGTCGATGACGGACTGCTGCGCCGCCACGTCGAACTCCACTATCTTGGTCGGAGGGACCAAGCTGACGGACACGTTGCCCTGGCCTGTGGAGTTGTGGCGGAAGTAGACACTGAAGGTGCCGTTGCCATGATCCACGATCTTACCGGTGATCAGCAGGTTGAGTTTGACCGTCTTGATGTTAGAATGGAAGTCCCCCCAGCCAAACATCTTCTTGAACTTCCCTGTCTTAACCATTGGCCGCCGTTTAGCCCGCGGCCGCGAGTCCTGCAAGTCTGTGGTGTTCCTCAGCCAGTCCCACAGGTCCTGCTCAGAGTAGGGCTCTGGAGTGTCATAGCGAAGGTCCAAGGCTGTGCTGTTCTCTTTGCCATGTAGAGTCTGTGACAGCAGCCTACTGATGGACATATCCTTACTGCTTTCTGTCCATATATGCTTTAGTGTGGATTTGGGGCTTCCTGACTTGACAATGTCCGACTTTGAGGCGTGGGCACTTGTAACCTGTGGAAGAGAGAAAAAATATTGTTCAGTTCCAATTAATTACATCCAATATATTGCAAGTGTAACCTACAGTCTTTTGCTATCAGGGCAGCAGATCATGAAAAATGTGAAATTTGTGAACAGGCACGCATACAATTCAACAGATATGGAGGATGAAACAGTTCAAAATCATTTAATAAAGAATTCATGTTTTCTCATTCTTACATGTAGCTGTCTTATTTTCCCTATACTTAGTACCAAATTACATGTTTCTTTTAAGTAAACTTCCAAGGAAATGATAAAGGAAATAATAAAGAAATGAAAGCTGCAAGTAGCGATGAACGAGACATTGTAACTTCCCGCATGTCGGGGGTAGTGGCGGGGCGGCAGTTGATGCAGCCGTGCATTTCCGGGTCGGGTCGGACACTTCGCTGGATATTTTATATCACTTCCTGTGTGGTCAATATGATGCGCTAGAGAATGCACACTAAACATGCATTTTGTTGTTCTGCATCAAGTGTAGACCACACAATGCAAATTTAATGTAAACATGATGTTTGTCACATAAGGCTGACTTCCTGTTGCCAGTAGGTGGCGTTATGACTATGAGTATTACTATTAGCATGTAGCTGTCCTCAGGCCTGGACTTTTATCAAGCATGAGTAATTTGAGGCAGATTGGACAATGTACCTTCAAGTTAAAACAACTTCTTATTTCACAGTGAATGACAATGTCGGTGCTCGGGCCCTAATTACATCCACATAAAATAAAGCATCACTCTTAAATCCCTTTCACTGGCACACTGCTACGTTACTAATCTACTGTCACCAACTGTGCATGGGTGGAATAGCAAAAAACTGCAGGAGTCTGTATTCTGTCATGTGCATTCATGTGCATCCCGGTTACACTTGTCTTTTCAATGCAACTTTTGTCGTCAGATCATGCCAGGACGCATTAACTCTGTCTGTACACTCCGAGATTGGATCTTGCTCGCATATGGATCCGATCAGCCAGACCACATGCTGAGGTGGCCTGGCCATTTTGGATACACCTATTGCACAGGAATATTGTTATGAATATTGAATATGTTATATCTGCATGGAAATATATCTGATCACTATCCAACCAGGCAGGTCGCATTGAGTCCCACCAGAATGCTCGCATTCCTAACTTGTCACAACCCTCGATGACTTTTACCGACGCACAACACAAACTTCAACTACCTCCAATGTAAACCCATCCACGGCAATATTAATATTAATATTATACGCTGGATGGGTAAAAAAACACAGGACTTTGACCCAGGAGATCAGTGTTCATGTCCTGTATGAAACTAACACCAAAAGTTAATGTTGACAAATGTACTTATTTTAACCCAAACCATGGTCTTTTTCTTAAACTTACCCAAGTGGTTTTGTTGACTAAACATAAGCAAGTACTTTTGTTTGTATTCTGAATGTTAACCACATGTCCCACGTGTTTAAAACTGCACCCACCTCATATTTTGATGCACAGGGATATCCATTGTGATATTAATAGTGATGCCAATGGGACCCGACAATGCGTCCATATGTGACGAGGTGGGAATGAGAATGGGTTGCACACACACAGCTGAGTTCCAACCTGACTCATCTGATCACAAAAGACGCATTGAAAAGACAAGTGTAACCACGACCCTTGTGTAGGTGTCAGTGGAGTACGACATACAAACAAGGAGACTGGCTCATTAAAACATTCCTCCATAGTAGCACTGGTGGTAAACACTCCACAGATTACGTTTAACTCCCAGCATAGCTCCTCCGTCCACCTACCTGAGCAGAAGTCTAATCAGACACCTGTCAGGAAACACCTGTGTGGGTGTAGAGGGCCTTTAAAAGAATGGAGTCTATCTGCACCCGGATGAGAATAGACACAATAGACACAGCTATTCGGCTCTTAACGCCCGGCCTCCCTGTAGTATGAAGAGCGATAAAGTACAAGAGCAGAGGAGGTTGTCGTGGATGACTTTCATGTGATACATCTATTTTTACACTTTTTTAGGTTACTTTTAGGCAACAAAACTACTTCGTTAGGTTTAGGTACAACTAGTACTTGGTTAGGTTTAGGCAACAAAGCTGGGTGTAAATAGCATCTGCCTTAAAAGAACAGTCCTTGACTGTGTTATGAACCAATAAGAACTCGAAATCCCCACATTTCCTAACATGTCCACACAGTCATAGGTGAAGGCACTATAACAAAACATACATGCTGGTTTTCTGTTAATAATTCACAGTCCCGGTGCCACTAGTTTCACCTTCCAGTATGTCTCATATAAAATGTGGAATGATTGTGTGGGTGGGGAGGAGGTCTCGATTTAAGGCCGGCCCTGCCAATACAAGAACGTACTTCTGTAATGAGCGAAATGATGCGTAATGAGATATTACTTATCTTTATCATCTATATCATTCAGGAAATATTGACTTTCACATTCAAGCATGCCATTTGCCACAAAATTGACCAATCAAATGTATTCCATGGGGGGTTAGAGAGATCAATCTTTGCTGCAAGCTTCAATTTCACATCATGACAGCAGACAGCTCCAAATTGGGAATTATAGTGAACCAAGCTGAGCGAGAAAGAGAATACAGCAATCAAAGTAAAACATATTGCTCCCGTCTCCTCCCTCTGCCAAAGAGAGGGAGTATCGCTGATAAATGCAGTGGCCGTTCACAGGGTAAAGAGCGGACTATTAACTAAAGAGTGCTCCTTGAATTGATGATTGATGAACCCAAGGGTTTTCACTCTTTAGCGCCAATGAGTGGAATTAGGCTCACACAGGCCCCGGTGGAGGTATGTGACATTGATTGCCTGATTTCTACTGTAAAACGTGACAGCAGATCCGTCTTGCTGAGGTTTTTGCATTTTGCGTGTTGCCCCCATGGATCAATACTTGGAAAATAAGGTTTTGCTACCAATCAGATCGAATTGAATTGCCTCACAGCGCGTCTCTCAACACCACGAGGACATACAGAAAGCTTTACACATACTGTTACACAGAGAGTATACCTGTACTGTGAAGTACGTCACACAATATAAATCAAGATATGAGTCTGAGGGGACTCTGAGGTTTAGATTAACGCTGATAAAGATACATTTCATGACACTGATTGTGTCTCTTGGCCCAAATTGTACCTGTAATCACTGAATTGTGTTTGTCGATACGTCTCTCTGTTGGCTCCTTCCCTTCATTAAACGAAGGTGGCCTGAAATGTTTTCTGTTGTTCACTGCTGTGATTACACTGACCACAACACTAATTAAATCACACTGAGAAACTGAGGTACACATGTGGTAATTTAAGCCGTGCTAGCAGCTTGGCTCGAGGGATGGCTTCTCAAATATCTCTGGATAAACTCCATTCTTACGAACCCTGAAGATGTTTCATTGCCCTTGATTTATAACACATTTTCACACCTTTTTTTTCTTCTTCTTTTCATTATGACATTCTGATTCTGGTACTATACATCATGTATCCACTCTAAAACTTTAAAATCTACTGTTTCCACCCACATTTCCTGACACACACGTGATGCAGAAGAGAGCTGCTCGTCTCGTCCTCAGTGAGCGAGAAATTACTAGAGAAATAAATACTCCTGGAAAGAAGTTTTCTGAGAATTAAAAGTACATTTAAAAGTATTTAACATAAAAATGCTGTTGCAGTGCACTTCTTTAAATTCTTTAAAAGTCACCAGAATGCAGGAAACAAAGTGAAAGTGAAACCAGATCCCCCCCAATCTAGTAAGTTAAGCAAGAGAGTGAGCAGCTCTGTTTAAACAGAGTGAGGGAGAGTCACGCTGCTTCACACCTGTAGCTGGGTTCATTTGGTCCAGACCAAGGGAAAAACTGATCCATGGTTGCATTTTAGTTCTGGTCCAGTTTACGTTGACAAACCAAGAGGAGTAAACATGGATTTATACAGACTGACAGGAAACTCATCATCAGGACCCAGAAGTTTATGCAGAACATTAACCCTTAGAGACCCGCAGGAGCGCCCGGCCGACATTGTGTCTTTCACAGGCTGTAGTGGTTCTGGGTGTTGGAGCGAGAGCAACCATACTGGTATCATATGAGAAGATTTAAAGAATCCATTGGTATCAGCCATGTTCTGCCAGCTTGTCAGGAACGGAGCTAAATAAAGCTCCAAAGTTAGGCCACATTTTGGTGAGGGAAACTGGCATGGCCATTTTCAAAGGGGTCCCCTGACCTCTGACCTCCAGAGATCTGAATGAAAATGTGTTCTATGGGTACCCACAATTATTACAGTTATTATCTCCTATTCTAAAATGGTACATTTTAATATTTCTGCATACTGGGGTCCATAAACTGTCTTCAATTACATAAATTGGGTATCACAGGAAAGATGAGACTCTTGTGGATTCAATGAGTCCAACTGTATTCATGTGATGATGTTAGTCTCCATAGTAACCATTTCATTGTAGTGAGACCATTTTTTTAAAAACTTGAGCTCACTGTATAAAATGAGCTGTAGTGACCTCTAGGATAATCACAGCCTCATGAAACTTTACAAACACAAACTAGAGA
>JAOVVB010240950.1:1719-22062 GCA_028570985.1 Heterobranchus longifilis | reverse complement strand
TCCCTCCCTCCCTCCCTCGCTCTCTCGCTCTCTCTCTCACAGAGACATGGCAGCGAGCTGAGTTTCAGAAACATTAACTACTCCCTAGAGACGCTCACGCTCACACACACACACTCAGACATGCAGCGTTGGTTCTGGGCTTCTCTTTGTATCGGATCGCCACGCTCCATTCTGTTTGGCCTCAGTGCCAATGACTGCTGACATACTGTCATATGTGCACATACTGTGTATTCTCTGTCTGCCTGTTTCTCTCTCATCATCTGAAACATGACGGGCAGCCACGACCGCTGACGGGAAAGTCTCATCACTATTCAACTAACTCCATTGTTAGGTTTTCTGCTCAGAAGTGAACGCAAAAAAACAACATCGGGCTGCACTTGCTCTTTGAAGCAGTCAAGGCTCATTCTCTGGTAACAAACCGACATAAAGTTGATAGACGAATTCATTATCGAAGACAATTCAATGTCTTCTTTGGTCCGCAGTGTCACAGCCTGCGGGGCTGTGGACTAAAGAGTTCAGCATTAGTTGTATAAAGTTCAACACACTGAGCGGAGGAAAGACCTCTCTGCCAAATATTCTGAGACAATTAATTCACCCCGTCTCCTCATCTCCACAGACCCCTGACACCCAAGGCCAGTCGAGGGAAGGACAGACGTAGCGGGATGACGTGTGTCACGGATGATGTGTTCGTGCACATACATATGAATATGTGTGTGTCTGTATGACACGTGTACACACATTCTTTTGAACCCTTGTGTGCATGTGTATGTGTGTATCAGTGTGTGTCCGTCTGCATGCATATGTGTGTCGTCAGCAGTGTTGCACGCACATGCACGTGCACGCGCGCGCACACACACACACACACACACAGACACACCTGTCCAGGAGAGTCAGATTCTCCCCTAATGGCACCACGGGGACCTGAGACATTAGCATATTAAAAGGTGACATTTCACAGTCAGAGTCTTGCAGTAGAGTGCAGCGCGATCACTCTGACAGTCTGACAGCCACACAGGCAGGCCGGAGAACACGCGCAACACTGTGCACAGCTACACAATGGGAAAATGGGAAAGTGGCTGGATTTCAGAGAACACCTGTCCAAACACTGTAGGAGACCAACGTTATGTTTAGTGCAGTGACGGGCACGAGAGGGAACAAGTGACCTCACCAACAGAGTGGTCTAATGGTCATAATCCATAGGTGCAAAGTACATTTACATAAAGGCTTTGAATTTTAGAATTGAGACCTCAAGCTGCTTTATATCAGAGACCAATGAATAAATCAACACACGCACTCTGCAGAAACACACAGAAATGCTGACACAAAAACACAATACTGCATGTTTACAGTATATATTAGATTTCTAAACCACTGAGTTTCACCTCACGTGCACGCACGCACGCACGCACACACACACCTACACACACACACACACACACATTTCCATACAAGCATTGCACATCATACACACTAGAGCTGCAACGATTAGTCGACTAATTGATTAGTCGATCGACAGAAAACTATTTAGTTCATTGATTGAACGTTAAAGTAATTTTTCATGCAAAAATGGCAGAAAATGCTGTTTTCATCCTCTCAAATATGGAGATTTCCTGCTTTTTTAAGTTTTCTATCATATTAAACTGAATATTTTGGGGTTTTGGACTGTCAAAACAAGACATTTAAAGACATCATCTCGGACTCTGAGAAACTGGGAAGGGCATTTTCCACTATTTTCTGACATTTTGTAGACTAAACGATTAATCAAGAACATAATTGGCAGATTTATCTAGTTAGTTAGGTGCAGCCCAATACACACACAGTAGCTAAAGCAAGTTCAGACACATACACAGATTTGATCATGTGATCCAAAACTCAAAATGCAGTTTGATACTTACAAGACACACATTAAAAGTGTCTTTCAGAAATTGCTCCTGGTTTCCATAATTCAATCCTTACTGACACATACATGAACACACACACCTGCTGCACGTACACACGCACGCACCCATGCAACCACGCACACTCACACACACACACACACACCAGGGGCCAGAGAGAAGAGTGACAATGGCTGAGTTCAGTAATTGGCTCTGAACAGCAGCTTCAGCAAAAGCCTTGGTCCTGTCGCAGACCTGTCAGTGTTTGGCATCTGTTACTATCATGTTTCCTCTGCACAATGTGAAACACCTGGGTTGGGACATTATCCCGCTACCTTCCTCTCTGCTGTCACATGTTACAACGGTTCCAGCAATAACTTCTGCTACAACTAATAATACTTCTGTCAGTGCTGAAGCCACCGGAATGACCCGTCTCTCCCTCGTGGAAATATTAGACTGCATGTTGAGCCGAATACGAGAAAGAGAGCGACTTTGGCAGCAAGACAGCAATGAGTGAGAAAAAGTCAGGGACACATTGACACAGCAAGAAGCTGATTAATACCGACTGTTTATCAAACAGCAATATTCGAGCACAGAGAGCTTTTCATCTAAAGTCTAATGATGCCGCCGCAGAAATGATGCAAAACGGAGGGATTTTCCATTTGCAGATAACCTGTACCACGAGCAAACCCATCCGCTTCCTGCTTTCCGGCTCATAAGCAAACAATTACAGCAGGCGCTCCTCTCTGCGTGTGTCCTGTGAAAGACAATTTTCAGGTTGTAGCATATTGTTGTCCTCCATCTACCCGTTCTCTTTACAACTATTCCATCAACACGAGGGCCAATTTTGCAGCATGCCAATTTTGCACGGGCTCTGAATAGAGCTGCCCAGCAGGAGCCCTGGGACATAATCATGAAAAAAATCCTTACTGTATCCTTCAAAACGAGGGTGTGTGCGTAACAGCGACATTATGAATTGTGTTTCACCCAGACGATTTTGAAGCGTTTTGGAGTGAGAGTAAAGTCATTATAGTTGCAGAAACCTGCTTTATTTTTCTGTCACCTCAATGTTTCTTGGAGGCTCTGACTCTGACGGGAAGCTAAACAGCTGACTGCTTCAAGTCAATATTTGAAAAGGATGAAAAATCAGCAGCTTCAAAAGACACACGGTCACTAACTCAACCAGCGATTCCACTCGGCATTAAGCTGATATAAATCCCTCATACTCAAACTTTTTTTTTCAAGATTGATTTATGTAGAAATTTCAAACCCACTAAAGCAGTCCACAGTTTTTTTTTTACAGTCAACTCATATTTTAAGTGTCAAAGAGGTGGCTCAATCAGGGACACCACCGAGGTGCATTATGGGAAAAGGTCCACCATATTGTGAGGTCACGACAACCAGCGACACAACTAGTCCTTCCTCCCATGAGTACAGTAGAAGTATATCAACTCAGTAACAAAGTACTGTCTGGTTACCGGCTGCTACTGGCCGCGCACCGTGACCCCTCACTCCCATCAGCCACTGCGGCACACTGCGCCGTGACATTACACTCCCACTCCTCAGTCTGCCTGGCTGCCGCGTGGTAAGATTTTGGAGAGAGATGAATTATGTTCATCGAAGATCCCGAGCAAAACTTGAACAGGGACAATGTGGTTGTTGAAAACTAGACAAGTCCTACATTTTCTCACCTATAGATACTGAAGTAAACTACAAAATAAAGGACTTGTTTCACGAGTACTTGCCTCCTTCACATACAAATGGAAAAAAATACTAAAACTAACTACTTGAAAAAACTCAGTTGTAAATGTGAAAGCTGCTGCGGACTTACCTTCATTAATACTGACTCACTGAGTTTCTCACGGTTGACAATCTTTATGGCGACTTTCTGGCAAGTTACACAGTGGATTCCCAGTTTGACCAACCCTGCAAAAACAAACAGGAAACACTTTATTAGATACACTTCGGGCTGATTGCAAGGAGGGCTACTTGAGTACGGCAAAAATCCTAATCACGATTATTTTGATCAATATACTGAGAACACGATTATTCATTGACTTTGGAAACATCATGCATTTATTGAACTTTAAAAAAACCTAACTGTGGATTTCTTGAACTTTAATGCTAATTTAAAAAATAAATAAACAAAATGAGATGAATAAATAAAATAAGTATATTTAATAAGTATTTAAATTGTTTTTAAAAATAGATCAAAACAAGATCAACTATGTTGTAATGTTCCACAACCTACTGAAAACTCATTAACATATATTCAACATTTTGGTAAATTATATTCAACATATTCCAATCAGTAACTCTAAAAGTGCAGCGCTGTAAAGGAAAGTGGTGCGCTGGATTTATAACAAGACAAAACAAGAGAATCACTGTGAAACGAAATGCGGCACAATAATCGTTTTATCTCGATAATTATAATTGGAAGCCAAAATGGTAATTGAAAATAAAATTGCCCAGCCCTAATCGCAAGGCAGTGTGTGTTCAGATGACACCAATAAAACAACTGATGCATAAGTATGCACCGGACTGAATTCACAGTACGTGTGTGAGCACAATACATTTAAAATAGACTCAAATTAAAGTGATGTGTGAAGTTGTTTTTTTTTTTTTGGCTAACCACTAATGTGCATTGATCAGGCTGATGTATAATAGCAATGTACAGAATGCTGATAATGACTTCTGAAGCAAAGACAGTTGCTTAAAGAAACTGCCCTCTGGGGTTTATTTGAGTCATAAAGGCAGTAAGTGAGTGCGCCATTTGTGCTATTGATTCGTATAATGTACTAAACTGCCGTGATGCAGTCGTGTTGCGTTGGCTCAAACAGACAATAACAGGCAGCTGTAACAAACAGAGCCAAAGGTCAGTTGTTGAATGGGACTCATTATTGACCAGGGATAAAAAAAATAAAAAAAATGACAAGAATGAAGCAACAACGCACCAAACTGTAGGATGAGAGTAAAGCAGGAAGTCACAACACAAACACATCGATGCACGGGGAGAGATTTCACTGTTTGATACGTCGTACCAGTCAGCTCTGTTGGAATTCACACAAACTTTCTGCATCGGCATTAGTGTCCAAATCAAAAGCCACACATTATAAATCCTGTGATTCGCCACAGAACCACAAAAGCATGTCTCCTGCTCTGCCTCAGTAAGTGTCCCCAGGTATCCTTAGTTAAATGATCAGCCACAAACAATGTAGAAAACAAGCAGGGATACCCCGATGAGTGTACAGTTACAGTGGAACAAAGTGGTGTGTTTGTGTGTATTTGATACAGGGGAGCCATGACGGCAGCAACAATCCATTTTCTGCCAGCGACGACAGAGCTGCACACACATTAGAAAGATGTTTGCATCAGATAGATTACTTACAAACTGAAACAAACACACAGCCACACACAAACAAATGTTGGCTCTCTGTTATTGATTTCCCCAATGGCCCCGTGGTGCTGCGGGGATTTGGAGACAGCAGAAGATTATTTTTAACTTGGTAAACTACAGCATTTCAGATCGCAAATGGCTGGCACACAGAATTTACAGAAACACCACATTTGAAGACTTTGATTTCTTGCCGTGCTGGCAGAGATGAAGATAGTGGGGTTAAGTTAATATGTGTTACTAGAATTTGCCAAAGACAGAAATGGTGCAGCTACTATATGAAGCATGTTGATGCAGAGACGTAACGTCCTGCAACAAACTGACATGACCCGGACGCATGTGGGCTTCTAGCTCGCTCTCCCACCGACTCTCACAGTTTGATTTCTATATGAACCAGCAGAAGAGGATCGTCAATGGGCTTTGAGGAGGCGGGGGGGGACACAGGACTGCAGAAACAAGTCTTCTGACACCACAGAAACAACAGAGATGGAGGAGGAGGAGCAGCAGTGGGAGATAGGAGAGAAGGAGACAGAGAGAAGAAGTAAATAGAGAAGAGCGTGTGAAAGATGAAGAGAAAAAGCAGAAAAGATTGAGAATCAGGGATAGAACATTATTCAAACGACAGGCCACAGATAATTAAGCAATAATGGAGAGCATTGCGTGGGAGTGAGGCTCTGGCTTGGGAGATGAGGGGCCGCGGGGGCCGAGAGTGGAGACACATGGAGGAGAGGAGGCGTGAGAGAGAGAGAGAGGGAGAGAGAGAGAGAGAGAGAGATACATGATGAGCAGGACAGAGAGATAGGACGGAAGCAAATGCTAAAAAGAGGACGATAAAAGATGTAAAAAGATTTAGAAAAGGGAATGAAGCAGTTGAGCAGGAGAACGACAGACAAACCCATTAGCCCTGTGATGGTAATCATATGTTAATGGCTGCTATAGAGAAGCTCATAAGTCATGATAAACACATTAAAGAGAAAATATCTGCCTGCAAACACGTGAAAAGTTAACTGGATTATTTGGCTCTCTATCCATCTTCCTCCAAAGCCTGTTTTTGTGAGCCGAAGGCGCATTAGCAAGAGGGAAATGTGCACAGGAAGACAGCACATTATGATTTTACAACCACTTTGTGTACGGATCGAAATGGAGTCTCACAAGGAAGTTCAGTACATAATACACAGGGACATAAGACATAAGCCTCTTTTATTCCACACATAAAAACCATGACTTAAAACAACAGTAGAACTAATGGTCATGGCAAAACACGCTCAACTTACAAGCTTAAATCACAAAATGTGACACGTTTATTCACTGGTGGGGAAACAATAGCAAACAAATCCCCAAAAAAACAATAAAAAACTGAAAGATATTCCTCATCAACGTCAGACCCACCTGAGAAATATGTTGATATATAGAGTAATAGCAAAAGTTTCAATAGGCCAACATGTGAGGCTACCCAGTGCAACACTGAAGTAACAGACCTGTTGTCAATTTACACATTTTTTCTGAATACTTTTTGAGCAATAAATTGCAACAAAATTAGGAGACCACAGTTTTGGCAGCTCTGTACTTTTAGGCACATATGTGCTTTGAGCTCAATGCTAATGTCACCATGCTAACATGCTCACAATGGGGTCATCTTTAGCCTCTTTTCCATACACATGGTTCTGGCTTGGCTCGACTCGGTGTGGCTCGGCACGTCAGTCCAGCACGGCAGGGATTTATATTTCCATGACAACAGGTATGTTGTCATGGTGTCTCTTAAGTGGCGTGGCTTTATTGTTGCTCTGTATTTTTAAAATAAACTAATAGGTTAAGAGGATATTGAGCTGGGGAACATATAGATACACTCCTCTCACAACAGCAACGCTAACATGCTGTCTTTAAGCAAGTTTACCATCTTAGTTTAGCATATTAGCATAACATCTGCTAATTAGCACTAAACACACTGTAAAGATGAGACTGGAAAGTTACTAGTTTGTAATCATAGTTCAAGCCATTTTGAAATTGTGACCAGATCTCGGCACGAGATGAAAAGTCTCCAAAGTTATTAAAATAGTCCAGAGGAGAACATGAAGGTCTGTATCAAACTTCAGGGAGATCCAAGCAGTGGATGTCGAGACGTTTTCACTAAAAGGCCCAAAATGTCAACCTGATGGTGGTGCTAAAGGTGGATCACCAAAGTCAGTAGGCTCCGTCCTCTGGGAGCCACGAACGCCTGTACAACATTTCATGACAATCCATCCAATAACAGTGGAGATACTTCAGTCTAGACCGAAACCCCAGAGAACCATGAAAAAATGTTGTATTTTATATCAAAATCAGGCACAGATATATATATATATACATATATTCCCACAAATGGTAGCCTATAAGACATGCTAGAGCATGTCATCATGTGTGGGTGTTGTGTGCATTCACACATTAGTTTGCCAACACGCAGCACTTGTACATAATTTCAAAGTGTGCAGAGACAGTGTTATTTACCAAACAAGAATGTACAACAAAAAAATGTTTTCAACCCAGAATAGAAAAAATAAATAAATAAAATCAGACAATGAATAAATGAAAAAAAAATCGGTTTGGTTTGGCTCAATAAAACAGTATTTTGTTTGAAGGACTGTAGATACAGAGACATGTGGCTGAGATCTTGTGTGCAGCTGCAGAAACTCGCTCTCTGCATCGCTGCACAAAGACTTTACATGAACAAGATCTTCACAGAAGCATGTTTCAGCCTCAACACCAACACGGCATGTTAATCATTTTTAAACCACCACAGCACATTTAAAATAAACTCCCCGACTCATATCCTCAATGATTCCTCCCTGTTAACGTCCAACCCAAACATTATCATCCAGCGGATGATTGCACTGTGACTTGTCTCAAGTATGTTGTAATATTTAATTCACCTCTGCCTCTCTGTGACTCAAAAATCAACCCTGCCCCCCCCGCCTTCTCTCTAATGTCCTGTAATGCCTGATCCTCCCGGTGCTCCTTTCACCTGTCTGTGACGACACCTGAGAGGAAACCCTGTCAGCTCTGGGTCAACACGCTGAGCTGAAGCTGGAGTGGCAAGGCCAGCGGGGGGGAAGGGGGGGGGGGTGTCCAGGAGATGCCCTGGAAGACACCGGGGGTCCGTCTGGATCTGGCTGGGCTGAGCAGGTAGGCTGTCTTTGAACACATCTTCAAACGTACAGCTTTGACTGAGAGCACAAAGGATACGGAGCCTCACACGGGGAATACAGAGAAGATTACCGCTGCAGTTGCCAGTGTCCGTGCATGATTGTGTGTTTGTGAGCATATGGATTACCTTTTAATTTGATTCCCTTGTAGTTGCATTGGTGTGTTACTCAAAAAGAAACTATAAAAACAGTTTCAGACGTGCGTGTTTACGGATATGCATGAAAGTCTTTGTGTAGGCTGCAGAAGATCTTTGTAGGTGTAAAGGTCCTGACACACGACGGTCGGCATCGACCATGTCAGGCCGTCAGCGAGCATCTGTCGTCCTAGTTTTTGTGGTGTGTCCCTCGTCGTCGGCTTCTTGGCCGATTCAGCATTTTGAGTCAGAAATCACTCTGATTGGCTGATCACCGTTAACCAATCAGTGCACAAACTTGTTAAATCATGTAAGAGTTTCTTTTTAGCCATTGAGCTCTTTAGCAGAAACTGTTCATAGTTGTTTGTGTTATTGTTTGCTGGCATACAGTAAATATAATTTGACTAGTGTCCCGTCGGTCTTCTGGTTTCGCTTTTACATTGATGAATCCAGAAGACCACCACCTGCTGGAACGGAGAGTTATTCCCTCTTCAGCAGGCACAGAACATACGTATGCTGTAGTCTTTGCGGTGTGTTCAAGTGCAACTTCTTGGCTCAGACAGTCGACGTGAGGCCACGCTACAGTCAGACTTCATCGCCGTTAGCTCTTTGACGAGTGTTTGGTGAGCTGATGAGCAGGACAGAACCGTGTTGTGAATGTCACATGTATGTAATCTATTAACAGGACTGGGGAGACACCGGCAGGCTGGTATTGTCACACACTGTATACTTATATACTTTTCATTAACACATATGGACAAAAGCAGCCGACCTGAGTTTGTAACGCCACTGAATCAGCAAGTGCATCGATCTCTCCTCTGCTTCGCCCGCCGCCTCCCAAATCAATAGCATCAAAAGCTCTCGCCTTCACAACAATGTCAGAATAATGACACCAGCCAGGGACTTATGGGCTGGAGAGGCCACCATCGACTGACCCGAGGCCTCCATCCCGGCTCGGCACTCTTTACTTTCCATGCCACTCTGTGATTAATGATCTAATGTGGAGGGACCGCTGGAGGACGACACAAAATGAGAACTTTGGTCCATGGCTGAGTGAGCATCGAGAGCTGAGTAGCGTTTGGCTGCACTGTGCTGGAAGCTGCTGCATCGCTTCAAAGTCATGGTTTCAATCATTTCACCCGCTGGCTTTGATAAATCAGGGATGAATAATAAAGTTTTTGAATAAAAGCTGAGCTGATTGCGTCCACAGAGCCGGTCATTTAGGAGAAGGTGAGGGAGAAAACCGAGGGTCAGAAGTAAAGAATCAATGTAAGAAAAGGAAGAAACAAACAAACAAAAGGAAGAAAGAAGGAAAGAAAAACACACTGAGAACCATGACCGTGTAGTAATTAATGAAAACAGTTAATTAACAACAATATCTGCACAGAGTTGTGAAAATATGACTAATCAACTCTTTTTCAAAAGCTAAAGAACACTCTGGCTGTTGCCTACACGGATCTGGTAATGAGCTTTTTGTCTCACTTCACTGTCTCTTCATAAGTGATTGTATTTCATGATATCACAGCTGAACTTGCTGACATCCGTCCTGAAAACAGGACATATTAATTATGGGCGCTGATGTATTTGAATTGTTTTGAATAAAGCAACTTCCTGCCAAAAACAAGTACTGCTGGGCCGTGGGATTAAAATTATATTTTAACTGGTTGAGCAGTATACTCTTTAGTAGTCATATCAGTATTTCCTTAGTTCGTTTGGTTGGCTGGTAGTGGGCGGGGCTTATCGATTTAACCAGTGGCTCAGTTGTGATGAGGCTTGTTTCTCTCTCAAGATCTGACAACACTGATCGCAGCATCTAACAGAACAGAGACACGACACCGAAGCGACTTTGGACTTTGTTTCCAGCTTTGTTTTGTTTTGGAATCAACCACCAACAACGACAAAAAACGTGAACAAGAACCGTCTCCTGACGCCGTCTGGGCTGGCCGTTCACTGCTAGCCACTGATGCTAACTGGAGGTAAGCCCACACACAACCCACTGCTAACCAGCCTTCTCCCTGAAACGCACACTTTATGTTTGAGAATGAATTTCCTCTAGACACGGCAAGAGCCGGATTACCAGTCATTCTTAACACAACCTGACACATTTGGAGTTTAGTCCACGTCCATCCACACTGTACGGCCAACTCTCACAGAAGCTCAGCAACAAAAAGAGTGGTGGTGTTTAGTGGATCAGGAAAGTACTACTCGTCATTTTATACTATAAAATATTGTCAGTCACACGTTTGAAAAAAAATATCTGGAACCCTTTGGGGTACCAAAAGATTTAGCAGTGGGGCAGTTTTTCTGAATGAGCTTTAGTAGACTATAAAGTGAGAGCTGTGCACTTTATCTAAATCCTTTGACTTGCAGTGGGAGTTCCCAGTGGGCCCTCATTGGCATGTTTATGTTTGCCTTCCTCTGACTTCCCTTAAAGCTGTTTCGCCTCGCCTCGCAGCCAGGAAAACCCCCCACGCCCAGTGTGAGGAAACTTGTCTTCTTCTGTGTTAACTTGTGAGAGCTCTATGTTTCAACTTGCAAAGCGTGCCGATCAGTGGTCGATTTATCATCTGGCAGTGCCGCGACATCCAGGGAGGAGCAGGCAGGAGAGGACCCTTACTGAGAGCCTGATCTCCCCTGCCATTAATCTGAGACGCCGAGAGCAACAAAGGAGAGCTGGGGAGACAGGACAGGAACACCCTGCTTTATGATCTCCACCTTCTAGCCACACACACACACACACACACACACACACACATCCACAGAGCCACACACACACACACAGTGTTTTCAGCGTCATCCTCCTCACAGCACTGGCATCCATGCGGTTAAAGATCATTACTGGATAGCTTAATTTCCATCTGGAAGCAACTACTTGGAGAGGAGAGCGAGGGATGAAAAAGAGATGTCTCCACTTGTGCACCTCTCTCACTTTCAAACTTGATCTTTCAGAAGCCCTAAGCCAATGCCGGCAGATGGTAGTAGCTTATGCTGGCTTAGCTTTCTCTCCCCGAGGCACTGGCTCTGAGAAGCTCGTTGCCCTTAGGCACAGATCTGTGAGCTGCTTTTCCACTCCTGCTCTCTAACCCTGAATGCTCTACGTGGGGGCCGCAGCTCTGCACTGGGATCAGTGTTTGAAAGGAAACACAATGTGTTACCAGGGGCTTATTCCTGCAGCTTCTTCTGGCCATTTGGAAAGCTCCTGCAGCAGGGCGTGGGAATCCCCTCCACCAGGGCAAAGGGCAGAAGTTGAAGACCTACTGTCTGTAGCATCAACCACCACAGCTCTGTGTACTCTCTCTCTCTCTCATGCTATTCTTCACACTGATACAGGCACACACTGAGAGATTTAATAAGCAGGAATGGTGAATAGTTTAATTAAATGATGCTCTCTACACTTTTGTTAGCTCTACATACATTAATTCACAACTAATGACAGACTTTCTGTAATATCAAACATGTGGGCGGTGAGTATAGAAGACAATATGTTCTCCATTACAGTTTGTACTGGAGGTGACAACGTGCCAAACACAAACAGCTCTGACCAAGTGACAACCTCTGGGGCTGAAAAATGAAGCCAGTGTGGTGGCGAGACTGTAGGCTTCCTCAGACAGGCCTCAGCTACGTCGACGCTCCACCTCTTTGCCTATTTTTGGATTATCCGGAAATTAGGCGGCGTAGTGTAGTGAATCCCTCCTACAAAAGCCATATTTACCAGAGCAGAATGGTAAGAAACTTACTGTGTATGCATTTTGCATGTTGGCCTGGCCCCATTACTTTGGAACATGCTCTAAAAACCAGCTTTTATATGAAGCACAGACGTGTAACATCGTGAATCTTTGCCACAGAATCTCTGCTTTTGTCAAATATTTCTGTTTCCAATCCGTGTGTGGGCTCACTTTCTCTCCCTTTCATTTTGTTTTCCAGATACTCCATGAACTTCTCTTTCCCCTCATTTCTCAGTTTCTGCCAAGTTTTGCCCTCCACATACCCATCAGTGTTTTCTGACTCATTTATCTCCTCATCCTCTCATCTACCTAGAAAAAAAGTCAGAAAGGGAGGGAATAGAGCAGCAGAAAGCTGTTGAGTCATACAGTGCAGGAGGGAGACAGCATGTCGAAGATCAAACAATGCCTCCTCACTACTCAATGAATCCGCTCACTCTCTGTCTGTCTCTCCCCCACCGCTTCTTTCCTCCCTCTTCATTCACTACATCTCTCCACCACTCCTCCACCTTCTCTTTCGCATTTTTTTTTTGCATTTTTCAGTCAGCCGTGACGTTAGTCTACCCAGCCTGAATTCCCCTGCAACCCTCTAAACTCTACCAGCCAAAGCAACAGCAACAACATCAGCAACAACAGAGGCCCAGACCAGGAAGATCAGTTTAGCCCTGGAGTGCTGCAGGGAGGCGCACTGACGCACGCGTACAGAAAAACTGTTGATTTAGCCTGCGCAAAATAAGACGTTTACTCACCAGCTCCCTCACAGTATGTTAACCCCCTGCACAAAACAGATATATCTTGGCAAATCCAAAAATAATGGTACTTTACGGACAACAGATATGGAAGTTATGTTTTCTTTCATGGGCACCTTGGAGACGGTAGGTATTAGATGCCATGCTCAAAAGCACCTGCAGCCTGCAAGAGCATTTCTCACTTTACTCTAACAATGATTCTGGGAGCTTTGATTGTGAAGTGATGGAGAATGCACTCCATTATTATTCCTAAATAATATAGATTTTAAGCAATAGCTCTGGTTCAGATATGATCAATTTCCCTCCATCAGAAAGCTCAATCTTTGCACGAAAACAGCTGAAAGCCAATTTACTCAGTATTGATGTGTAACCTGGTGCACAAGTCTTGGCATTTTCACATACAGATACCAGCCTTTCAACCTGGGATTTTTATATCTAATACTGCAAGATTCAAGACAAAATGCATCTGGTTTACCTTTGATTATATCTGTAGCAGATACATTTTTTTCAGAAATCTAACTGTGATAAAATAACCTTAATGACCTTATCCGATATGACCGCATGGCCAGTGATCTATATTACTATATTTATCAGATTTAGGTCCACATATGAAAGTGGTCCAGATGTAAATGGAAAAAAATAAGATTTCTATGTCCACACTACTCTGAAAAAAAAGATCTGTGTCACATGAAAGTAAACATGGATTTGGGCCACATTTGCTTTTAATGTGAATGTATTCTATACAGCAGCTGATTTGCTCTGTGTGTGTGTGTGTGTTTATCTTCTGCACTGCAATTCAGTGCATGTTTGTTTTTGGCTGTTTGGGTTATAAGGAGAGGGGGCAGATGGGTGTGGGAAGTCAATTCCATATGCACGACCGCATTTACATAATATAGCTCCAACAAACACAAAGAGAATGAACTGTGGTGTAAGGCGATAAAGTTCTGGGTGGCTGCAAGGCAGTATTTCACATTTTACAACAAATGTGAGCAGCACCAAAAGGCAGCAACTACTGAACCATCCACTTAGTTATCTAACGAGCTCTCTGATTGGCAGATCTTACAAAATCCCCACCCCCTTGCAGCCTCATCAGCATGTAAATGAATGCACAACTACGTCCTCAGAAGCTCATCACCTGCACGGTGGAAGAAGCAAGCTTCACACTCTTTTCTGCCAGTAAGGCAAACAAGTCTCATTGCCAGAGGTAACTAACGCGTGATTGCACAGCAGAAAATAGCTCAGAAAGTTCAGGCTGTCATATGTTTGACTGTGCAAAAAGTTCCTGGATGCTGTTGACTTGCTGGAAACATATGGCACACATACTGAATATTGCCATGTTTGCCAGATATCCACACTTATCTGTACTGAAGCCATCACACATTTGAGTATGAAAGAGAGAGAGAATTCAGCTGCTGCAGATTTTGTGGATTAAACATGCAAATAAAAGAAATCAGGGAGAACTTTTTGGGCAGAGATTTTGCCTCTTGTGAGGAGACATGCTCCCCCATTAAGTTGATCAGAGGCAGTGATATCTCTTCTCTCTCTGAATCTTACTGCCGAGATGTCGTCGCAAATTCAAAATATTCCACTCTGAATTCTGGCCTGATGTGACTGGAGTTCAGGCCACAGAGCCGAGCGAGAGTGACACTGTCAGAGGAATGTTCTGCCCGAATCCCAAACGGGAACATCAGAGCAAACATGAATGAAGACACGGCGGAGATGAGAGGGGAGAGGAGAGAAGCAAAGAACAAATTAAAAATAAAAAGGAAAAGTTGCAACAATGAGGCCAGTGACAGGGCGATGGAGAAATACTGATAAAGATAGATAAATAGAGAGATGCTGGGAAAGACATAGTCAAAACATGGAGAGAAAGTGGGCCTAGGAGGGCGGGGCACGGAGACTCAGATCTATTTTTAATGCCTCTGACTGGGGATCAGCAAAAGGAATGTATAATTACAGCCTCATGAATAATGCAAGCAGGATTCTTTTAATTAGCCACACCAGGCCCGATGCAGCAACCGCAGCAGACGGGACAAACACGTGCACGTGCACATGTACATACACACACACTCATCTACAGTATATACATACTTGTACACACAAACAGACATGTTGTCCACAGAAAATGATGTTACAGGCGCGCATATGTGTGTCACTTTTGAAACATATGTGTGTGAATGCTAAACATGTACTCACACACTTCTCCAGGGAGACAGGAGTCAAATAAAGAGGCGAAGTGATGAGCTAAAGATTGGTGCCTTGGTGATGACTCTCTGATAGGCTTCAGAGTGAGAGGAGCCCCTAGACACCACTCAAAGAGCTGCACACTGTCTGCCTGTCATGTGTTAGATAACCCCCAATATAAAAGTATGAATTATTAAACATCTGACTGGATAATATTACAAAACCTCGCTGTAACCATAGAAAGACATGCTGGCAGTGGTGGTGCGCTCTTTCTGTATTTTTCACACACATGCACGCGGGCATGCACGTGTGCCAACACACACACGGCAACACGAACCAGCACGAAAAAAAAATTTCTGGCGTACAAGCCATGCAGAGACGCCAATTGTGTGGGCTAGAATAAAGAGGGGAGAGGAAATCTGAAGAAGCAATTAATCAAACCTTTCTCATCTATAATTCAGCTTGAGTTATTTCATTAATTAACAGTGTTTGGATTGTCTATGCAACATCATTATCAAACACGGATCAAACCGGAAAAGACTTCAGTGAGAGGAGTTCTCATCAACCTGTCTTGATAACCAGCTTTCTTCCGGATGGAGATTGAAATGGACGGTCGAAGCTCGACCAGGAAAAACTCAACGAAACTCTGTCCGCACATCAAGAGACGGCAGGAAGCTGGATCCAAGTTGGAGCGACACATCAAGACGCCGGCAGGATGTTATTTGGTTGTTATCTGGCAACTCGACTTCTCCCATCTTCAGAGCCTTAATTTGTAAGCTAATTTGTGGCTGGCAAAGACAGGCTTGAGTATGGGAGAGGATATTGGATGTAATTTGATGTCTCACTCCATCTTCGTTTCTTGATTTGAGTTTAATTGGCAATGAGGGTGCTGCGTTCCCGCTTTGGGGCAGGCGGGGGAGATGACGGCTCCAACACACGGACCGAAAATGAGTCCCGCTACGATGTTTTAACATGGACAGTAACAAGCACTCAGAGGTACAAACTTCACACAGCTGAAGGGAAACACATCAAGCAAAAATGGACAAAAGGCAAACTGAAGCATGTGTTACGACTCGTGCTACCTTAACCTAGAATTGGCTTACAACTTTCTGACATTCACCTCATTCGTAAATAAGCGTAAAAAGAAAATAACAGCAGGAAAGTCTGTCCAGGGTGAGCACAAACCCCACTATTATGGTCAATATGCACAAGGTTGTTCCTGTATGGGCCAACAGTGTTTGGATCTAGGACACAACAATCTTCTATATGGGGAGAGAGTGTGTGTGTTCGAGGTAGGGGGCCGCCTCCCGGTGTGTGACATTGATATAGTACACACACACTTTTCCAGATCAAAAGTCAACACAGTGGTTTCCTCTGCCTGCTTTTCTTCCTCCTTCCTATGTCTTTGTACATCCTTTATTCTCTACAAGCGCAGAACAAACAGGAGAAAGGTCAAAGTGTCAAAACTTCACCATTAGTGGACGGTCCCATCAGAAACACCCCAAGGCTCTTAAACAACGGACGTGCAAGAAATATCTCAACAAAACATCCATGTTAGCTCCAGCTCTACACAATAACTGTGAAACGATAGTATAGCATTTAGTTCTCGACTGTAATTCTGTTCATTCTCCGGGGTGATAAAACTGACATGTTTTGAGCTGTTGTATTAATTCAGTCTTAGATTTTTCCAATTTACTACTAAGACAATTGCAAACACACCAATTAGATTAAAAGCACTTTGATTTATTCCATTTTTCAAAGAGTGTGAACTTGGCTAATATCAACGTTAGTTTGTAGATTTGTAGACAGAATAAGCATCTTAAAGTTCTCCACTTCATTCTCTTTGGCTGCACCTAATGAGCGGTAATTGAAAGACTGAAAAAACTGCACGTCGCTTCCCACACAAGTGAGTTGAAGAGCGAGTCTGTTGCGTGAGCTCCGCCGACCCTGTTTGGCGGATCGACCATGGGTGACGGAAAACACGTCACTAACTGTGTGCCGCTTGTGAGTTTTCCCAGGAACGTCGCCACAGACACCCACTCGGTGATAGATAGTGACTTAACAGACATTTACCTGAATTAAAATCTTTGAGAGTATTACTTTAACATAATATGTGAAGACACTGTGCCATTATTCATGAGTAAAAACTAAGGTACAGCACAATCTTACAAAAGCTCTCTTGTGTATCTACACATTTACAAACACTTGTTTTCGCCCATTTTCAGAGATACCTCCATTTAAAGTGCCGAGCGGATGACTCATCCAATTTGGAACATTTTCCGGTTTTCTCTATTTTTACATCAATGAATAATCCATGTTAAGAGCACGATAACACGTAGTCATACAGACTCATCTGCATATTATCTTAAAGGGACATGACTATTCTTTTTGCTGAGAGAAGTTTTTTTTAATTGCTTTTTACGTGCAGTTACACTGCTGCTTATTTCAGTTATGTATTCAGTATAAGAACTACAACTGCAGCCATTCACGATATGCTTATTCATAGCCTGACAATATACTGAGCCATGGGACATCCCAGGGGGAGGGGCTGCAGATGGAGGCGGAGAAAGACTGTCGTGTAGCAGAATGGAATACATGCCGAGTTGAGGGAGGTGTCACGGTGGGAGGATGCGTTGGTAATTACCCCGGCAGCCATTGGTGGAGCTGTTGACATCTCTCTCTCGAGGAGTGGGATAATTTGAGCGACTCTTCTGGCTAAATCAATGCGTCAGCTGCAACTAGCTCATTACCCAAGCCACCGCTGCATCTCAATGAGGCAACATGGGAATTTCTATTAGCCACCGAAAGCTCGATCTCTCTCTGCCTGCCTTTCTCTCTTTCTTCCTTTCCTCCCCTCTAGCTCGAATCCTTCTATCATTTTCACTTTGTCCCCTATTCCCTCTCCTCAGTCAATCAGTCACTCTTCCTTCCCACTCCGTCTCCCCTTGTTTTTGTTGTTGCCTGATACGACTCTTTCTTTTCTGCAACCCCCCACCCCCATTTCTCCTGGGGGACATGTGGAGGGATGGCTCTGCTGTTGCATCATGTGTTCCATAACAACAGCAGTTTGTGTGTGTGTGTGTGTGTGTGCGTGCGTGCGTGTGTGCGTGTGTGCGTGTGTGCATATATAAGTGAGAGTTTGCAAGAACATTTAAAAATACAAAAGACAAAAAGATAAACTACTGCAAAGAAAGCTGGGCACCGACTCTGCCTGAACACTGAATTATGTGTGTGTGCGTGAATGCATGAGCAGTGCACACGTGTGTTCCAGTGAGTAACATCCCACTGCTGAATGGAAATGAAAGCGGTTCTGGAGAAAAGCCAATGCCCAGATTGCCTGCTTTCTCAGAGACGGGGCTCACGTCACAGGGTTTGGAACAGTGCCTTGTACGAACAGCGCAGATACACACAGACCGGATGCACACACACACACGCACACACACACAGAGACACACACAGGGAAGTACTAAAAGTACACAACGCAGAACACCAAGGGCACTTCATCAAGAGTCCATTTCACCTGGCCTTTTTACTGAACAAAGACTGACATGAGAGAGAGATGTCTTAACAAAGCCCAGGGAAAACTCTGCCTGAACGGCAAAAAGAGATAAAATGAAAAGAAGGGGAAGAGGAGAGGGACTGTGAAAAGTATGTTGGCTGAAGAAAGAACAGCAAAATTTAATAGAAGAGTAAATTGAAAAGACAGCGGGAAAGACGAACAGAGAGAGAGACAGAGAGAGAGAGACAGAGAGAGAGAGAGAGACAGACAGAGACAGAGACAGAGACAGAGAAACAGAGAGAGAGACAGAGAGAGAGAGACAGAGAAACAGAGCTGGAGAGAGAGAGACAGAGAGAGAGAGACAGAGAGAGACAGACAGACAGAGAGAGAGACAGACAGAGAGACAGAAAGACAGAGAGAGACAGAGAGAGAGAGAGACAGAGAGAGAGACAGAGAGACAGAGAGGGAGACAGACAGAGAGAGAGACAGAGAGAGAGAGACGGCAGAGGTCTATGTATTCCACCACCCGGGAAACTGAGAGAGCAGAGAGACATCTGTTCAACACGACTTCAGGGGGCTTTTACTCTGATGTCAGCCTGTCACCACATACAGGACCGCAGGAGTAGATGCACGCTGAGAGCCACCGAGAGTACACACACCACACACATGCACACACACACACACCACACATGCACACACGCACCACACACACCACACACACGCACATAGTCTCTCTTCATTTCTCTCATCCTCCTCCATGAAATTCTGCAGCTGAAACCTTTAAAAAGTAGCAGGAGGAGGAGACCTGCTTCTTCCTCTCAGCTTTTCAAATAAGTCTGTAATAATAAAAAGCTTTATGCCTCAGTAGGTTAGTTTGTTTGTGTGTGACTTTGGTGTTTTAAAAGAACTAACAAAACTAACTAACAAACTAACTAACTAACAGGTCGAGGCAGCCATAGACCAGCAACTCCTGTGTTCTCTGAGGTAAAATTACTGTTGTTTTTCAAAGGAGTCTGGTGGCTTTGAAGGGGTGATATAAAAGCTTCTGTAATAAAGTTTGATGACGGTGAAAGTTTGATGGTAAAGCAGTGAAAATATTTTAAATATAACGTACACTTAAACTCATTGATTTCTTTTTTAGGTGGTTATATATTTTGCATTGATTAGCTTCTATGTATGGATAAGTACCTCATACAGCCCCACTTTAAAAAATCGTAACAATCCCTTTAATCCCTCAAACACACAAATATTTATTTCCCTTTGTATATCGATTGATCAGAGAAGTGCTGCAACTGTCAGTAAAGAATATTAATCAGCATTACTCTTGATAACTGATCAATTGTTTAAGCTTTAATGTTCAAAAAGCACATTATTTTTCTCATACTGTCTGTCTGACTATACCTGTATTCACCCACTTATATATTATTAGTTATTACTTATATATATTCTAATGAGCCTGCATGTGACAAAAGAAGGAGAGCCAAATCTGAATGGCTTGTTGAATCTCATGTTTTCTGATCTGCAGCACAGAAAAAAATTGACTGGTTTGTCTGATTTAACACTTTGTGGGTTGATAGACACTCCAGATAACCAAATATATGTGCA
>JAOVVB010240939.1:0-22062 GCA_028570985.1 Heterobranchus longifilis | reverse complement strand
ACACACACACGCACACGCACACGCACACACACACACACACACACACACACACACACACACACACACACACACACACAGAGGGAACTTGTAAGCTACAAATGTGAGCAGTCTTCTTTGTACAGTAATACTCAACTTACCGATAGGAAAATAAATTGATTCACACTGGGATTTCTTTTTGTATTTTTAATGTAAATAAAGTGCCAGAGTGAATAAAAAAGCATAAAAAATATACTCTTGCTATGCTATTCATTATGTCCCTGGTAGGATAAGTTTGTGTTTATGGTTGATGTTTATGGATCATTGCAACATCTGAGTGATTGCATGATGGAAGTTCCAATAAACTCTTTCAAATGTAATCAAAGCATTTACAACTAAAGTGCTGTTATATAATGTCATATAGGCCCAGTGTCAACCGTTCTGCCAACTTCTGCTAATTTAGGCTACTTAAGTCAGTTAATTTGAAAATAAAGAATTGCAAAGGGGGGGCTTTTAATGTTTATTCATTTTTATCTGATAAATATCAGTAATATTTTCTTATTAACTGGCCCCTGGCCTCCTGTCCTGTCATTTTGCAAAAGTGGTGCCCTCGCAAAGCAGGGTGAGTACCCTGTATTTTACTATAAAGCTAGCTATTACGTGTGTGGGCCTGGAGCATACTTGACCTGGCTGCCAGTGTTTACACATCGCCTCCTGAACATTACCTAGTAGGGCCTGTCCTACAGACGACTAATTAATCACATTCAAGTAGCGTTAAGTTCTATGAATTTGCGTCAATTCACAGTTCATGATGTAATACACGTGCGGAATTCTGACTTATCTAATGACACAGCTGTTAATACAAGCTTCATTAAATTAACCTACTGGATCTGGAGTGACAACAACGTCGTCCGCTGCTCCACCAAGGCACGGTAAGCACATCCCCATACTGGAGTAGTTATTCCAGGCAGTAAAAGGCAACGTAGAAAATTAGTTATCTCTGTTTAGCCTAACTAGCTACCTAACTAGCTGGCAAGGCAGTTACAAATTGCTGAGCTAATAGTTAAGGCAACAGAGGCAGTAGCTTCTACTCCCAGCGGCTGTAGCATAACGTTACCGTTAGCTAATAGCTTCTGTTATCTTACGGCAACGTTAGCATCCTAGCTAACAGCTAACTAGCTTAAGCTACCGCTAGCTACAAGCCCAGTTACTTCTCCAAGCCACTTTATAAATTATTTCTCCCCCTCACACCTCTTGTTTAATCGCCTCGGCATTTGGAAAATATCTGCCTGAAAGTCAGATGTAAAAGCCAAATATTTATCCCTCTTGGGTTTGTTTTGGTCACAGTTAAGCTGGTTGACTAATCTGCCAGGGTATGTTCAATAACGTTAAGTTAACCAACAGTTTGCTACTAGCAAGCACAAAAGTCGGCAATCACTACAACAGGACTACGTTACTATAATTTTGAAGATTGTGTGGGAAAATATTTATATTGGTGGAACTAATATATTGAAAGAGAAGTGTGCTAACAAAATATTAGGAGCACACTTAGTTATGTTACTGTCCCTTCATCCAGAGAATGGACAATTTGATATTATTGTAAAACATTGTATAACATATCTATGTTTTGATGTAGATTAAACTACCCAACAGTATATTTAAGTACAGCTGAAATAATTGTTCTGACGGATAATTAATTGGCAACTTGGAGTTTTTCTGCATTCAGTAGTTTTACTTTTAATACTTAAAAGTACATTTTCCTGGTTGCATTTATACTTTTACTTTAGTAACGTTTTGAATGCAGGACTTCTACTTGTAAAAGAGTATTTTTACAGTGTGGTATTAGTAGGCTACTTTTACTTGAGTAAATGTTCTGAATACTTCGTCCACTCATTGTATCCTTGATTAATCGTAAACAGTAGTGATCTTATTTGTAACCTCATTGCGTTAAAAAGTGTTGATTGTAGGATTTTGAACGCAGCTCAGTGTGACAAGTGATGGGTGGATGCTACACGCTGGTCCTCTGATAGCTGCTCCGACAGCACCACCTTGTGGCGTAGGACAAGTTATGATTATGGCATCAAATTCAAAGCAAACCACATTTTAAAAAGAGAGTGTCTCTCTCCTCTCCTTGTTCTCAATCACGCAGTCCAGACTAATGAGAAAGCGCCATGTGATGTGAGTGATTCTCCATACAGCAGTTCCGTCCAATCGATACTGCACAATCAATAACGTGAGAGTTTTAATGTTGTACCCCGCTCTTTACCCGACAACACTTTAAACTCCTCCCATCCATCTCGGCTGCACCGCCACGGCTCAAAGTGCTGCACTGTGGGGATGGCAGGTTCATGAGCTTGTGCGGCTTTTTGTAGTTGTACAAGTTGCCAATCAGAAACTTATTGATGAGGGATTGATACTGAAGGCGCAACCACGTGCAATGGAAATCAAGGTGTCAAAGGCTCTTGGCAGCTCCTCAGGTAGGTTTGACTCACTTCTGGATGAGGCTCACTGAGTTATTAACAAAGGAATGAGAGTAAAACTGCAGATAGCTATAAAACTAAACATAATCAATTCTGAATTTGTTATTATACTGATTTGTTATCAGTTATTTAATAGGGCTGCCCTCTAGGGCTGTAATCGACTAATCGGTCGTTTTGGTTTTAATAACAATAATAATAGCTAAGAGCACAAAGTGCTTTCCATGGACAGCATAAAAACAATCACAGGTGTATAAAGCAAAGAACAGATGTTAAAAGCACACAGTTAAAAGACTGTCGAAGAAATTTACAAAATAAATAATCCAAAAGACAAGTAAGACTATTAAAATACACTTAAAAATCAGGTTGTTGCACAATAAAGCTGTAATTATGTAAGTTGTCTGTAGACTAGTTGTCAAAAGGCAAGTCTGTAAAAATGTGTCTTAAGACAGGATTTAAAAGTAGAAACAGTATTGATCAGCTGATTGAATGCTAACTTAGTCGACTAAGATTTCTTTAGTCATTTTTATGCTTTTTAAAAAATGTTTTGGACTTATTTCCAAGAAACTTATGAGCACATCTCTGGAGCTTTTGCATGATTCTTTGTGGAGAAACTCAGTTTTACAGATCTGTCGATTAAATCAACTAATTAATTAGTCGACAAAATCCTACGTGGAGTCAGAATTTCTTTTATTGAGGACATATGTTCAAGAATATTCAACACCTACATGTTGTCTCTCTGACACCTTCTGTTCTGCAACAAAACCATCTCTGTACTATAATTATGAACTCAATAGACAACAAGTACATGTTTGGTTAGCCGATATCCATTATGGTTATATTAATTATGCTGTAAAAGTAGCCTACATGTATAAGTGATGAGGAGTTCAGTATGAAACTGATAATCTACTTGACGACAACTGATCCTTTTATACTAGGATTTATTTATTTATTCATGAAGTGTCACATGGGCGCTTCCTTCATGTCATTTCCCATGGATGAGAAATAGTTTATTAAATAGAATAAAAAGTACATAGGACACTACATGTGTTTTTTTTTGGTGTGTAGCGTTCATTGTATGATTGACATGTCAGGAAAACACATTGTAATCTTGCGCTGAAACATCTGTGGTCAGTCACAGACTGAAGAAATGAGAGCGTGACAGTTTTCTAGGAAATCCAGCAAACATGTCCAGCATCATTCAGTCTAATGAGCAATCTAATGCATGAATGTTGTGGCTTTTATTAGCTGTTCTAAATCATCACTGCCCCAGGCAAAGATGAAAATGGCTGCGATTATGTCCCAATGGCTAACAGGACAGTGTTTTCATCTGTGTGGATAATGTTCAGTGGTGTGCAGAGACTCTGAGAGGGGGCATGGGAGCACACTGTGACGTGGTGGCTCTGCCGGAAGCTGGGAAGTGTTTACCACCATATAAATCATCAAACGTTCGAAGCTGGTTTAGGTCCTTAGTTCAGTTTGTGCCCCCTCACCTCATGTTTTTGGGTCACTCCTCAGTTGTGACTAGTAGTCTGCATAAAGCAGATAAATTATTGATAAGAAATTATTTTATAAAGAGTGCGTCCCCATGGAATAAGAGGAGCTGTGTGTGAACTCTCTAGGAAGAAAATTGTGAAAATCTGATTTAAAAAAAGTAATTTGTAGTGTGCTTCGTGTAATGGTCTTTCTTCTTCTACTTTCTCACTATTCATTAATCTAATGAAAAAATTAGAGCCCGACCGATATGGGATTTGTGAGACAGATACAGATTTTAGAGGGGAAAAATGTACTGATTACCGATATGGCGTCCGATAACATGAATTTTTGAGCTGGAATGAAAATAAACCTTTATGTGGATTGTGCACCGATGTTGCATGGATATGACTGTGCAAAGGTACTCAGAAGGCTGTTTTCTTAAACAAATAAATTGATGAAAAAATATTCAACATTACATTATACATGCAATGTTTACATTGTCAAAATAAAGAATAAAAAAATCTCAAATAAACAGCCAAATAAACATCTATATGTTCAGCTGACCACTCTGCTGGACAAACGAGGTAATGACACCATTCCTAAATCACCCCTGGCGTCGTTTTCTACATTATATATTCTGTAAAAAAAAGTTTTCATATCAGACGACATATACACTGATACCCATATGTATGTGAAATTGGTCAGCCTCTAGGGAAAAAAAAATCTCAAAATAAGTTGTCTTACATTAGAGACTTCTTTAGGAAAACAATATTCCCTCCCATGTCCGAGCTGCAGAAGATAAGTCGTAACAGTTCTATAAATAGCTACCACAAACTTCTCTGTCAGTGACAGTCAAAGCTTTCTGTGGCGTTTTGGGGGACTTGACGGATGCAGGAGAATCTGCTGGAAGTCATGATCCTTTTGATGATGCAATTTCACATAATTTTAAACCACTATTAAGTAAAAGATATTTGGAAAAGCTAGAGCAGATAATAAAAGCTTAAAGATAACTTCATTTTCTTTCATTGGGTTTAGGTGCTGCCCAGAACGACTTTGGTGCTGCACCTAAGCCTTATAATGGTAGAGAAAACCCTGATGCTGTTTTACAATGATGGTGTGTTTTTGAAGGCTCTCATGTTCGCTTGTTAATGCAGCCGAGCATATCTCAACATTTTATCCGCACACATTGGATTAGAGATGGAGACAAGAGTGTTGTGATTTTATGGAGACATTTATGTGGCTTTGAGTAATCACTGCGGACTAATGTAAGCTGTTTAAGTAATGTAAGGCAAAGTAGATCGGCGTAGCCGTCATGTAATGGAAATACTGCAGTGTAAATGCCCTCCAGACTGGATATACTCCCCCTTTAGCTTACATGTAGTAAGGTGATAAACACGGATGCCCCTTTTATTCAATTAACATGTTGCTGGAGAAGATGTCCACCTGGCTGCACTCAAACTAAATACATTTTACCTGTCAGCTGGTGATATTTCCATAAAGTGTTTGTGCACATACTCTTTCCATTTTCTAAGGTTATCAATAAGCACAATATGTGTATGTAGCACTTATTGCAAAGTAGTCATGGTAATAGTATTTGCCAGACAGTCTGGCTGTAATGATTGGGTAGACTTATACCTCTACATGGTTAATGGAGTCACACTTTCCTCAACATCTCATCATATATTCACAGTTACTTGAGTGACCTGGGCCTTTGAAATGTATTTGTTTAAATAAATAATCAATGTGCCAGGAAGTTTGAGCAGGAAGCACCTGCTCATCAATCGATTTACTTCTCCATAATTTTGAAATCGTCAGGACAGTGCATGATTGCACTTAGACTACACAGCTGCAGGACCAAGCACTTTTCATGGAAAGTTTTTTTTCTCACCAGTTGTCTCGAGCTCTGGTAACCAGACGCAGAAGTTTCCAAGTCCTTATTATTTCTTTAACGTTGACGTGCAGTAATCTGAAGCTTCACAGGGAGTTGCACTTTTTCATTGAATGTACACTGAAGTGCGTAGGTTTTTTTTTTCGACATTTGGGCAGGGAGACGCATTGAGCATTTTGAGCATCAAACACTTCACTTCCTGCATTCTGGTCAAATTTATGTGCACTAATTTGTGCCTTTTCTGCATCAATGTATGATAGAAATGTCATGGTACATCCTGATTCAACCATATGGTTATTTCATCTTCTTTACGTTTTATGGCAGATTGCAACCGTTGCTTTTTAGCTTGCATACTGCACCACCTACTTTACTGGAGGCATTGTTGCATCTATGAGTCATGTAGCAGTTTGTCGAAATAAAAGTCCTTTGCTACTTTCATATTTTTATTGCCGGGCACAAATCCATGTGTTCTAAATATGCATTTGTAAACTAGGGCGGCACAATATATTGTTTTTTTTATTGTCTTCGCAATAAACACATTTTTTGAGTTGGTTGAAAGAGAGTATCGATAGAAATGTACCTATCATTCTTTTTTTGTGTTCAGTTCAATGTTCAGTAAAATGTCAGAAATAACTTCCTTTCAGTTTTTATTTAATTCAACAAGCAATTTGTTGTATTTTAGCAGAATGCTGAAAACAGCAGAAAGACAGAACTGATACGACAGTTTATCGCAAGTAATATCGTTATCGCAATATTCAACAACGTTATTGCATATTTTCCTCATATCGTGCAGCCCGAGTGTAAAGTCAGACATATTGCTGTATTTTCAACACCCTCCATTCTTGCTGGCTTGTGTTACACAGCCCCCCCTGATAGTACACTGTGCACATTTAAAATTTAGCATTTCAATAACTGTACGCCGCACTGTGCCAGCATGTCTGGCAGCCGTGTGTTGTTTTTGTTGTGGGCTCCTTTGAGGAGAGATGCTGAAGGACGATGTTGCTGTTGAACCTGTGGAGGATCATTTCTGAGATGTAAAGTACCTCTGAATGTTGGTGAGTCATGGTGTTTGGACTCTGAGTGCAGCCCTGCAGCCCTTCCTGATCAACTTAATGAAGCCCAGTGCACACATGAGGGAGGGAGCGCACATCAACACACACTGAATGCAAATCTCTGACTGTAGATGTTATTTTCCCACTGTAAACACATTAAAATGCATTTTATACAAACTTGGTTAACGACGGCAGTGACCTGTTTAGGATTCAGAATGATAACCTCTACATTATATAATAAAGGATTTATTATAGACAGAATAATGGCTCAGTGGATATATGCAAATAGGGGAATTATTATATGCAATGTGCATTAAGCCATTTTTCTTCTCATTGTGCCGATTATTTCTAAACATCCACATTGTTTAAGGAGCATATAAACCAGCTGTCCTGGTGACAATTTGTATGAAAATGAAAACAGAAAAGTAGAGCAAATTGAAATTTTGTTCTACTTTTCTAAAGCTAGAAAACAAATGTTTTACAGTAGATACAAATGTTTATTCCAGAAATCATTAAAATGTATCTGTAACAGTTTAATTTAGTAAGATTTTGTGCTGAGTTTTCCCTACTATTATAAGGCTTAGGTGCACAATGCAGGACTAATCCGAATGAATGAAAAAAAAAAAGTCTTTATATGCAATTTCACACCATATCTGTGTAAAAATTTTTTTGGAAAAGCTAGAGCAGATTATAAACAACACCCAAAAAGCTTAATTTTAATTGAAAAATGTAAAATGTTCTTGGGGGAGCACCCCCCAAACCCCCTACAAAATACACACACACACCAAATCTTCTACAAATGCAGGGAACATGCTGATTCTGTGTCTTGTTAGCCTGCACTTATACACACTGTTAAATGGTTTTAATAACAAATTTAACCTGATCAGATGAGTTACACAGTTGGTTTTAGAAAGCCAGAGGCCTTATTGTTCCCCATTAGTGTCAAGTATCAGATGGTAAAAAGGAATTTTAAAGATGCGTTAAAAATGTATGAGTGCAGTAACACAAGAGGGCTAAGTAGGAGCTGGACTGCTTTGATCACCTACAAATTTTTACTGATCTGAATACAAGCTGTTACATTTTCCCTCTGATAATTTAAGAAACCAGTATAAAGGTTTAAAGTAAGATGCCCTTCACGATAAAAGCAACAATAAAGATACTTTAATAACACGACATCACTTCTGCAGACTCACACTTTGGTGACTTTGTGTGTGTTTTGCAGGATCATGTCTTCAGGACAACTCTATGTTCATGCCCCTGCTGGAGAGTCAGGCCTCCAGCTCCAGACGCATTCCGATCAACCCCACCATCAGCCACTCCGCATCCTGGAGCTCCTCGCTGGCCAACAGTTTCCTCTCCGGAGACACGGAGACGGACAGCGACCAACTCTCCGGTGAGTTTGCCAGCAGCACTTGTGAATAAAGGTTTTTAAATGCATCCATCTAAGATCTGCCCAAAGTTGTCAGGCATATTGCAGCACATCTAATGTATAATGTATGAGGTTGATACTGAGAATTTAAGCTAATTCCTTAATGAATATAGAGTGGACAATGCTGACTCTGCCATCATTCCATTACTTAAATTGATTTGGCAAAAGTTTTGACCATCAATTTATCATGAAAGTCATTGTCAAGCAAAAACACCAAATATTCTCCGGTTCCAGCTTCCCAAATGTGAGGGTCCCGCTGCTTTTCTCCGTTTTATCCCACTGTAAATTAAATATCTTTGGGTTTTCGACTTTTCGTTGGAGAAAACAAGCCGTTTAAAGACGTCAGTTTGGACAATAGGAATGTGATGGGCATTTTAAAACTATTTTCTGAAACTTTACAGACTAAATAAGCAAAATAAATAATTGATAGAATAATTGATAATGAAAATAATATGTTACAGGTTTGACTTGAAGAGGAAACATTTAGTTCCTCAGTTGAACTTTGTGCTCTGAACTTTTAGAATAATTTCATCAGCAGATCCCTGGGCTGCATCAGACATCAGTATTGATTTAGTCGACGTTAGAGGTCGTTGTCATTCAGGAGCCTCTTGAGCAAGAGGAGACGTCTTTGATTCTTTGAACACAAAACCTTTTTATGCAACAAGAGTTGTGTAGAATTGAATATTAAGGAAGTAGCTTTGATTGTCTCTGAATGTGATTAAATATCTCTCCCATCATGTGACCTTTTCTTTGTGTGGAATATTTGATTGCTAATGTTAGAGCTATTTTTTTAAGTACCACATTACCATTATAATCAGACTGCAGTCATTTAGCAGTTATATAATTTTGACGACTCATTGTTGACAGCCAAAAAAAAAATTAAGTTCCTAAAATGGAATGCATCTTGTAGTGCAGATTTGGGGGATTTGATATGTTTTAACTGAAAATTATTATTTGGCTTTTGATGCAAAGAAAGCTAATCATTTTTGTTTGGATGCTGAATCGTGTCAAAAGTAGTTTGTTTATTTACATGCATAGGCTGAGGTGAATAATGCAAAAAACCCTGTGAGCAGAGTGCTGACAGCTCAGTTAGTCATCTTTTTAACCACAAGGTGGCAGTATTTTATTAATCTAAAAATGTGCTCCCTCTGCAGCGCTGTCATCTGACCTACATCTCTAAACTCACAGGCAGGAATGGAAGAGATAAAATTTTAAATGGTACTGACCGTTTAAGAGCTGCTTACTTATTTATGTATCGGCCCAGTGGAAGAAATGCATTTGCCCGGTAGTTCGATGACATGTTATAGGGGTTGGCACGCACGGCCCTGCCACCCGTCCTCAATAAACATCAGAACAGTGGGAGGAGGGGAGGCGTGCTGAGATGCAAGAAAGCAGATGGTATTTGCATCTATGGCAGATGCCAGACTACTCCCCAGAATACCAGCGTAGACAGAGATTGATACACAAAAGTAGGACCACAGACCAAACTGCAACCTGTGTTACTGTGACTCTTTGGAGACTGACCAGATCACAGCAGTCACTTCAGTGTCTGCTCACATGGCAACAGCATGAACAACAGATCATGATTGGAGGTCTGCTGGTCTATAACTCTGTGTGTTTGACATTGAGATAAGAGCAGTGACCTTGCAGATAAACCGCGATAAGATCTCTGTTTGGTTAATACCATGAAACTGAAGACCGACGGCAAAGTGATAAGGAGACAAAACTGTGTGTTTGTAGACTCACACTGCAGGTTTAGATACCACATCAATTAACTGTGTGATGATTGATAATAACATGCTTCTTGTTCCATTTTTCCCCATGTCGCATATAAATGTTAAATGTTGCCATAAAAACAACAATAACATGTGCAGGTGATAACAGAGCCACATCAGGGCACTAGAGTATAAAATATAGTTTTCTGCCGCTAGGGGTCTCTCAATCAAAACAATAACAAAAGATGGAGCAATGCCGTCATTGCAGTCAGTTTCTCCTGGTTAGAATCCTTCATTGTTCAGGAGGTTTTTACCACGAGCCGAATTATCTGCAGAGGTCTCCTCTCCAAAACAAACGGAGCAGGTGACCAACACCGGTAAAAACTATGAATAAAGCAGTTTCACGTTAAAAAATCAATGTTTCTCCGACGCTGTTTGACTTGTCTGCGGTGAGGCTGCGAGCCGAGGAAGTAAATTAAATTTCTGACAGCTTCTGGGAGACAACCACAATGCTGACGCATGCGCAACAGGGATATGACGGCATTGATAGGTGACAGCGACTAAATGACGTGGACCCTGTACTTGATTAAAATTATTGATTTCTCTGGGTTTGAAAATGGTTGGAAACATTTGGGATAATGTAAGTACACAAATATACAACAAAATATACAACATAGGTCTAGTCTGTTTGTTTGTTTGTTTGTTTGTTTTTACACATTTTAATGCAGAAATGTTACATATTATACCTTTTAACATCACTAAAAAAAAAAACATGAATACAAAGTAGGACATTATTGTTTTTTTAATGAAACTAATACACTATATGCTGTATATTGTATACATTGTCCCAAATCTATAATAACCTACAAAAACACTTCATCATTTTAGTCCTGTTTGTGCAATAAAGCTATCCGTTTTAACATTAGGCTCAAACTGCTGCAGCCTTTTGCAACACCCTGCTCAGTTTTCATGACTGATATAATATTATTCTGTAAGAGGGATCCCCCTGCCACTACAGCAGCAGTGTGTCAGCACAGCTGAGCTGTGAGCCCTAAGCTATAGTATTGATTGTTTTGAGTTTTTTCTTCTCACAGCCTCGCAGTCTTTAATGCCTGCCAAAGCAAATGGTTCAGCCTTGAAACAGTCAAATGCTCAATATTCCCTTTATTGATGTTTTGGTCTATTTCATTTTGCATACAATTCCAGTTAACAACACAATATATTGTTATCTGTGTTTTATGTTGAAGTTTATGCGATGAGTTGATTTTATTTGCATTCATGATCAGTTAACTGAATAAAAGCAGAATTTACATTAATAAGACAGTGATATATCTATACATTCTTTACGACGCACACGCACATACATTTATACTCATTCATATACATTTACAAATACAGTCATGCACTTACATACAACCATGTGCATACATTAAAATGCCATAAAACACCAATATACAACACAAACAAACTAGGGCTGTCCTCGACTAAAGAAATTCTTAGTCGACTAACACTGATACCATTTTATCGACTAATCGATGAGTTGATTTAATCGACGGATCTGTAAAACTGAGTTTCCGCACAAAGAATCATGCAAAAGCACCACTTTAAATCCTGTGTTTATAATAGATGTGCTCATACGTTTCTTGGAAATAAGTCATTCAGTGTGAAAAAGAGATTTAAAAAAATGACTAATCGACTAAAGGAATCTTAGTCCACTAACGGACCGATTAGTTGACTAATCGACTAAGAGGGGGCAGCCCTAAAACAAACAAACAAACAAACAAACAAACACACATGATGGCCACTGGGTTTAGAAAATCTAATGGCCCTTGTGCATATGAAATCCTTTTTTATTTATTTATTTTTTCCCCCTCAATAATGCATATCTAAAAAGCTATTTTTAGAATGGCGTTTCAAAGATTTTTCAATGATGTTTCAGTCTTTTTCTTCAAGGCAGCACAATGTCCTGATCAGAATAATGCAAAGGGACTTGCAGTGTCTGAAATGTGAAGATGCTATTACATAATCTTCCTTTTGTTTGAACCAGCACTGGCTGCATTATTTTTTTAGTTAGCTCTGGAGTCTAACTGTAGTTTATTAGACTATGTGCGACGCACAGGCAGCTTTCAGCACGTGTGTAAAAAAAAAAACAACGATGATTGACGATCGAATCAATACATGTCCTTGTCGGTCCATTTGAGATGTGCCGCCCCTGGTCATCTCCCGCAGCTTATTTGGAGTCAGTAAATCAGGACCGGACCGGAGGGGGGACGTGTCCATCCCAGGACCTCCCCCTGCCGCCCGTCACCATGACAACAGCCGTGGATGGTGGTGATTGGGAGCGGAGGGGGGGAGCATGCGGAGCTCAGAGACAGGTGTTGCTGGGGTTTGCGCATCGCCCGTGAGATCGTTTGGCAGGATGGGAGCTGCGAGAACACCTACGCAACCCCACCACAGTTTCCCATGTATTCTGCAATTTTGCTTTTCGTAATACGGAATTCAATTAACGCCGGAAACCAAGTGAACGTCGCAATGGTGCACCACTCGGGCTCCATCCAGTCCTTCAAGCAGCAGAAAGGTTGGTCGCTAATGTCATCGTTGCGCGTAATGGTTTGTTTTTGAGCGGAGTGCGATGTGTGGTGACTTTTCTGCTCTAGTTAAATAGTTTGTGGTGTGTAATGGTACTCAGGGGGATCGGACTCTTTACTTGCTGTAAGTGTGACGCAGAGTTGGAGGTCTTACAGCCGCCTGTTTATGATCCTCGTGCGCTCTGATGTTATCCACTTTATGGTTCATTGAATTAGGTCATTATGTGTTAAGCAGGAGGCTATAGATCAAAGTTAGTATTAATAACTGCCTTAAATGTGATTACATTCATCAGGAATTGTTTTTATTATTTAAACCATGTTTGCTATAACAGCCTATATATGGTTGCAGTTAATTCTGCACAAAGACAAGACATGACCTTTCTTTTGGAAAGGTTGTTTTAGTACCGTTAGAACTTGCAGTGATTTGAACTGCACTCACTGTCATGTCCATATCAGGTTCTGCTTAAACATCTACAGCAGTACAACAGTGATTACATTATATTGTGCATGTGCTTTGAGCAAAGAACTGTTCCATACAAAGCTGTTCAGGAGGATGCAGAATAATGTGTGCTAAAGGTGAAGTATTGCTTGCCAAAAATAGCTGCACTCAGGCTTTGACAGTGATAAAAAAAAAGAAAAGAAAAGATTTGAGGCTGTTAAAAGTTCCTGTCAGTCAGTCAGCATCTCCACTCTGCAAGTTACTGAGAAAGCAGATACATCAGACTCCAGCTCATGTTGAACCACAGTGAACGCAGATAATTTGGTCTCCACACACTGGAGCAAATTTCTTCAAATCTATAAATATCAAGTCATCAATCTGTGTCTTCCATCCCAGCTTGATTACACTGCTGCGCCAGTATTGATTTTAGACCATAAGTGGGGCTCTTTAGAGAGCACTAGTGATTATTTAATACTTTGTTAATTATTTATGTGCTGGCTTGTCTAAATTTGGAAAAAAAAATGGTGGAGGAACTAGTTGTTGTCATGCTGACACAGGCTCATAAACGGAGGGCGATGACCTCTTTTTGTTGATGCACCTGGCTGGGGAGGAGGTCTATCCCCTCTGGCTTCTGATGAGAGGATGCTGAACGGAGCAGCTAGACATTTCTCGAGTGAGGGATGCCCTGCTGACGAGGGTGTTGGATAATCTGCTGTATGTGTCTTCGCTGGTTTTGAGTGTGAAAACAAACCGAAGGAGTTGAACCAAAAAAAAAAGAGGGAAAAGCAGGTTATTTACACCGTTATTTACAACTTCTTCTACCATGACCTACATGCACAAAATAGACTGAACATGAATCCATAATGGTTTGTTTGGAATTATTATGATTATCTAAACAGACTTTTATTTGCATCTTGTTTTGGATTTTGTTGGGGTGTAATGTATTCACTGATCAGCGATCCAATATTATTGATGCAAAGTAAAAACATTGTAGACTCTCCTCCATTGAAAAACAACAGCATAGGTCATATTTACGTTTTATTATCAGGCGGCGCCCCCTAGTTGCAGTAGTAATTATGATGGGAGCAAAGCAGGAAGTCATGGCACGTAAGCAAGAAAGACCATTTAGGGAAAAACACAGGACTTTGACCCGGGACACCGGTGTTCATGTTCCGTTTAAAAAGTAAACGGCGAGTTATTTAAACTTTACCTCTGGCTTGTTTGCATTTCTTTAAACCAATCACAATATTCTCGGGCGGCGCTACGCCCCGGATACAGCGACGGTGCTTCTGCAAAATAGTGTCATGAGGGAACTTGTTTTGGTGGAACATTTGCATGAAAATGTTGTAAGCATTTTCTTTGTAGATCTTTACAATCATTCACTGAAAGAACAGAGCAGACCTGCCTTATTGCACGATACAAGTCTCCAAAATGTGCCATTTTCAGCGTGTAGGTTGATAGTTCGGAGGCTGTTGTTTTAGTTTTTTGTAGCGAAGGGACTTTGAGAACGGGAACACAAAGGGGAGGGACTTCCTGTCCGCACAGGAAGTAAGGCTTTATCCAGGCGCTGTTCACCTGGTAAACCAGATTAAACTTTACATAACAAACAGTAATACGTAACGTTGTGCGTCACTAAGTTATTAAGTCATGTCACTTATGTGGTCGTACGGTTTGGAGGAGTTGTTGTTACACTGGTATCATCTTTAAGTACGCCTTTATTTTGAAATTCCCATGGCAATAATGAATAGGTCATCTAGAGCTCTTTAAGTTAACTGATAAAAAAACAAACATTGTGACAACTTTGTGATATCAGCAAATATCCAAAGAATCGCTATGATATCGTATGATGAAACTTGTGATTTACAGCCCTGGATTTTGTTTAATGGTGTGAATTGTATTCCACACTGTGATTATTTCTACATTATATGACAGAGTGAAACACTTTCTGGCTTCAGTCCAGCCAACAGGAAACACATCGCAGCACAACATGATATCAGATTTATGTAAAAATCTGACTCCAGGCCTGAAGGCCCACTCAATATTTCAGTGACTGCTAAGTGCACCATTAAATTGAAGGCAGAGGGGCTGAATGTTGGCTCACAAAGTCCTGCTGAAGCAAAATTCAGAAATTATGTTGCACTTCCTCAAACACAATCAGCAACACCCTGTGAGATTATTAAAATGCTTAGAGCTGAATGCTTTGTGTCACTGTACAGAGGAGGTGTAAAGCTTTCTTAGTGTAGCTGAAGCCAAAGCCCTTATTACTTTATTGGCAATCATTAAAATCAGAAAATTGATTTTCAATCAACTGGAAGCCAATACAAGGTGGTTTATATGAGAGTTAAAGCCTTCTCCATTAAAATGCCGTCTGCTGAGCTGCAGGTGAGGAAACACTTTTGATTGAAGACAGAATGCAGAGTTAGAAAACGGACTGATTGAGTACACATACGATGAGTGTATAAAAGGCTTTTTTTTAAAATCCCTGTCTTGATAAAAAAGATCCCTAATTTGGTAAAAACTAGAAACTACAGCTCTGTGTGGACATCAAGACAAAAATGACTCACAACCATCTGATATTAGTTTCCAGGATTTGAGTGAATTTCAAATGTTCTTTGGCAGACTAATCACAAATTTACTGTTGAAACTTACTGACACACCGAACACTCGATATCTGCTAGAAAGTATTTGCTTTAAGCATATTGAGATTTAAATGTAATCAAATACTTACGTCTTAAGCAAAGTGTTGCTCATGCTTCTACATGTATTATTCTAGAGATGCAACGATTAGTCGATTGGAAACAATTTTGATAATGGGTTAATAATTTAAGTAATTTTTCAACAAACATTTGATGGTTCCAGGTTCTCAAATGTGAAATTTTGCTGCTTTTCTTTTCTTCTTCTTACATCTCATGATATATATTGAATAATTTGGGGTTAAGACATTTAATGACATCATATTGAGCTTTTCACTTTTCATTTTTCACTGTTTTCTTGTGTTTTATAGACTAAATTATGTAATTGATTTGTCAAGAAAATAAGTGGCAGATTGATCGATAATGAAACTAATCGTTAGTTGCAGCCCGACATCATCCTGCGCTCTCATTAGTAGTATTTACAGTAAATGACCCCACAGGTCGTTTGTACAAGCAGCTTATTATGACTCATATTTATGTTTTTTCAACCTAGTTGCCATAGTGATTATGATGGGAGCAAAGGAGGATGTCATATATCGTAGTATAAAGAGCGGCAATCTCTGCATAGAGAGGAGTGGATGGATGGATCAAACAAACAGGACTTTCACCCAGGAGACTGTTTGTGTCCCGTTTGAAACCAAAAGTCAATGTTGACTTATTTTTAGTTATCTTGTCAGTAACGTTATGCACGCCATGTTCTACGTCACGTACTGTAACTGAAGTAACGTAACACATTTGTACTTATTTTATACTTTTAATGTTCATTTTATGTCATTTTACATGATGATGTAATCTGTTTGCACTTTGAACTGCATTTCTTGTATGAAAGGTGCTATACAAATAAAGTGTATTATTATTATTATTATTATTATTATCATTATTTTAACCCAAACTGTGATCTTTTCCAAAACTTTACCAATTAGTTTTGGTGCCTAAACTTTACCAAACTGTGACGGTTTCACAACGTTAACCACGTGGTTAAATCAGCGACCAAGTTTAGGTATGAGGATGTGATGATCCTCTGCCCCTGGTGGAGACGCTTATTTAGGAAACGCTCCTGTGAGTCGTATTCGAGGGAACGATCCACGTATGTGGTCGTATGGTTTGGAGGACAAACAACCAACTTATAGTTTCTAAAGAATCAATATTGTATATCAAGCAAAATCCTGCTCTTTTTTTTTGGTTCAGTGGCTGCTGAAGGACTGAGAGTCCGGACCTGGCAACACTTTTTTTTTAAACACACTTTGTGTGTGTGTGTGCGTGTGCATGTGTTCATGTGTAAACCTTTGGTTGCACAGTCCTAAGCAGGCCACCTGTCCTCTTATGCAAGCAGGCAGATGGTTTTATAGATACAGACCTTCATTTCAGGCCTGATTTTGGAGAATATATATTATAATCTGTGATTTAAACAGGCCGCTGTAGAATATCAGGCAGACATCATCAGTTTTATGGAGCCATTCTGTATAAAAGGTGCCTTTTATCAAATTGTAGCACGCCAGGTCGACAGAAGAGTTTACAAAATGACACAACAAAGAGGCTGTTCTGTTCTGAACGTGTGTGTACGATCTTGCAGTTCCCAGCTTTAACACTTTCACAGTCTTTAAATAGTCTGCGGTTGTTTTGTTGCTAGGTTATAAGAACAATACAGGCACAAGTTCTGCTGGAGCCCAAAGTTATTCTAATCACGTCTGCAAAATGAACTGATTTTGGAGATTATTGGTGGAACTAAAATGTTGTGCTGTGACCTTTTTGTGCTTGCTAGTGTTTTCTGGAGATAGTGCAGATGCATTCCCTGATGAGGTGTGTGTATGCACTGCAGGGACACAGCACAGGCTTTGCGGAAAATCCTGTGACGTAGTAGAAATCACAAGCAATCAGGGGACATAAGAAGATAGTGTGTGTGACGTTAAAGGGACGAGGGAAATATAGAGATTGAGAGAGAATGAAGATGTTTAATCTGCGCAAATGATGCAACCCAGAGGTTGTGCCATGGATTTTATAATAAGGTCCTGAACTGTTTAAACCGGGGGTTAAAAGTGCCATCTGCTCCGAGGTGTGTTCACGGTCAGGCTGTCGGGCTCGGCTACACGTGACAGCCAGACAACAACAGTGTCTGTGGAGCAATTTTTTTATAGTTTTATTTTCTGTTGATCAGTGTCCAAAAATCATAATTGCATCCACTAAAACAAGAAACCATGAAATTGTCCAAGGGGGTGAATACGTTTTATAGTCACTGCATAAAAATATGTTTTTCAGCTCCTGCAATTAGATGCTTCATGTTTTAATCAAACATATATTACTGCATCCATTAGCTACAATATATTGTTTGTCATTATATTCACTTAAGTCAATAGCTTCTGTAGCTTAGTTAATAATTTACAACATATCAGATTTAAAAAGCTAACCATCATTTCCTCATCATTAATGAAATGAATGACCAAGCATATTTGTATTTGAGTGGATACATTATTGTCATGGTAAATCACAAAGGAGAAGTCAGTGTTTTCTCTTAAGTTTGTGGAAGACGTAGTTGCACTTTTTGGTGGGGAGTTTGGGGGTGCTCCCACACCAACATTTTACATTTTCCAATTAAAAATATGCAATTTTGGATCATTATTATTACTATATGTGTGTACAGAAAATTGGAAAAGCTAGAGCAGAAATAGATAACACCCAAAAGGCTTAAAGATATATCTTTTTTTCATTCATTCGGCTTAGGTGCTGCCCAAAAGGGCTTGGGTGCTGCACATAAGCCTTACAGAGAAAAACCTAACTCACATTTTATTATTACATCAAACATTAAAATATTGACAGAGAAAAATTTACATTTTGAAGCCGTATGTAGCAATCAACAAGTCCTCCAAACCATACGACCATAGTTGTCGTTTGTTCCTACTCTCTAAGGGCCTGTGTCCATACAGCGTCTTTTTTCTGGCAGAAAAGCGCTGAGAGTGCTTCATCCCAGCGTCTCATCAGAAAAGCGCTGGCTGCGTCTAGTTTTTGTTTCTAGTTCTCTGAAAAAAAGATGCTGGGTCCAACGCTTTTTCTCTAATCGGCTGTATGAGCTCTCTGCTCATTGGAAACAATTGAAAAAAGACGCTGGCACTTTGGAAAAAAAAACGCTATATGGACACAGGCCCTAATATGACCCATACAAGCGTTTACTAAAATAGCGGCCCTAATGGTTGAGTAAATAAAATTTAAAAGAAATAAAATCAATATATTCCATACATTAAATCACTGCCTTGCATCCACGTCCCATGACGCGGAATGAGACATAGTTCCGGTTGTTATGTTAAGTTCAAAATTTCATTTTATTTTCAAACGGGACACGAACAGCAGTCTCCTGGGTGAAAGTCCTGTGTTTGTTTGACCCACCCACCACCCCTCCTGCCCGCCCTAAACATGTTTCTTACTTCTTAATACTTCTTAATACGCCGTTACATGACTTCCTGCTTTCTGGCACAATAATATCTATGAACACTGGAGGGCGGCGCCTAACAAGAAAACATCATGGGTTGTAATATGTGCCATTGTTTTCCTATTGGGAGCGAGTGGTGCCGCCCAACTCGGCGGATCTCTACCCTTACCCAAATAATTTCAACTTTGACCTTGGATACCGCTGACCTTTCAAAGCGCAGCCAATGAGATAACAGCTGTATGTGATGGCGTCTGTCTGCGCCCTACCTCGCGGTGAGCGAAGAGCAAATTTCTTATCACGTGAAGGCAGCTTCATGCTGAGTCTTTACCGCAGCGGCCCGGATTGCTGCATGCCGCCCCCTCTCTCGGCCCTTTCCTGTCAATCTCCAGCTGTATTTTAAAATAAAAGGCAAAACATAATCTTTAAAAAGAAAGAAAAAAGAAAAAATAGACTTGGTGCAGTCTGTGTCTACCACAGTGTCTTTTCTGATTCTATCACAGGGAGTTCAAAGGTCAGAAATGGTCCATATATAATACTGTGGCTTTAAAAATGAATGTTAGTGACTCATTGTTGTGGGGCATTTCAGAAAGTATGGTACTTTAATTCTCCCTGTTCTGAAATGAAAATCAATTATATACTTAATATTCTCCGTGAAATGTTGTTTGTTGTGAAGTGTTAGTGGTGCTGCAGTTATTCTTTCAGCTCTAAATTTTACTTTTAAAAATCTTTTAAAATAATGTTGAGTACACTGTTATGGTGCTGAATGAATATATATATATATATATATATATATATATATATATAGCTCACCCTCTGTTTCTACCAATCCAATTTAGATTTTGTCAGATGAACATGAGAGAACAAAAGTGTTATACCAGCCATACCAGAGATCACTCATCATTATTTTCATACTTGTATTTGGTCAGCAAGAATTATCGGTGTGCCTCGAGTACTCACCTGGCTTACCGGAAAAACAGTGCTGGTATAAAGCCTCTGGAAAATCTGCCCGGCCCGGAAACAGGAAGTCCGTGTTCCCATTCTCAAAGTCCCTTTGCTATGGAAACAACCTCCGTGCTATCAACCTACACACTGAAAATAACAAGATTTGAAGATTTGGGTCGTGCAATAAGGCAGGCCTGCTCTGTTCTTTTGGTGAATGATTGTAAAGATCTACAAATAATATGTTTGCATAATGTTCGTGTAGGTGTTCCACTGGAACGGGTTTCCTCCCAACACTATTTTGCAGAAGCACCATCGGGGCGTGGCGCCGCCCAGGACGATTGTTATTAGTTTAAAGAAATTCAATCAGGCCAGGGAGTTTTTTTCACTATTCCGGAGTAAAAGCACATTGAATCCAGACCTTCCCCCAGCGTGGACACAGCGCTGTGGAGATAGGTCTGGCTACACGAGACTACACACCATGTAACATAAGATATGAGCTGAATATTCAGTGTTAATGATACCGTTCTAAATACTCCCCGTGAACTCGGCTCCGTCTATGTGTTCTTTGATACGGTGCCAGGCGGAGGATGAAACACACTCTTAATTGCTTAGAGATGGTTTCTGCAGGAGAGGCTGCTGGCCTCGCCTCAGTCCTGCCTCCACGTGATAATTTTTATAAATGCACCGCAGCAGTGTTTTTGGACCCGTTTCTCTTAAGCGTGTGTGTGTATGTGTGTTCTTTTCTTCTTGGCCCACTCTGTCAGGGTTCCCCTGAAATGCACTCTGTGAGGGGAATGGGGGCAATAATGATGTTTGGTCCTGGTGCAGAGTGTTCCTCAGTTGAAAGCTGTGTCGCTGAAAGTGCTATGGGCTGAACAAGGATGAATTATTGAAGGTATAGAATAACGAAACACAGAGGCATGACGGGATACAGCCCACTGACCCGAATTCTCTGTTTGCTACTTTGTGCACTAGCAGATAATGTCTTGATGTTTCCTGCTCCGGCCTGTATAGTGATAGGAATTGATAAGATGCCATTATCTTCCTTTATTGATTCCCTTATTGTGTGGAAAGGAGTAGGCATACGCAGGTTTTCAATATCAGTGTAGGCCTACCTTTTTATTATCTCTGAGTCTGAACACTCAGTGAAGTAATGTGATAAATGTACTGATTTTAACCCAAACCGCAATGTTTTTCGTACTTTTGGTGTCTAAATCTAACCAAACGTGGACCGTTTCACAATTTTAACGAAGTGTTTAAAATTGCGACCACCACGTTTAAGTATGAGGATGGAAAACGCTCCTGTGGGTTGTATTTCCTGCCACCGCTAGGGGCGCTAATTTAGTAAACGCTTGTACGGGTTGTTTTACCAGAGTAGGAACAAAGGACTGATGTGGTCGTGTGGTTTGGAGGATTTGTTGGGATAGTTTAATTATTTTGCTTCCTCTGATTTATAACAGCTTGAAATTGATCAAAAAAAAATCCTCGACATTTTTCGAAATCAAATGTTTATTCTTCCAGTTGGCTCCGAGTAGGTTGGCGACAGTTACACAGGGACACATACTGCTGTGACGCTGCCAGGGATATGCTCAGTTTTTATGAAATAATCAAGAGGAGCATAACGAGCTAATCACGAATAAACACAACCTCCGCAGAAAAACATTTGTAGGCAAGTGTACAGTACACAGACTGCATATATAGTCACAATGGTATATCATACCCACACATAAATGCACACAGATAGAAAAAAAAAAAAATCCTTTTAATCTCACATCACAAGACCATCATGGACAAACTGCACAGGAGAGATCCAAATCCCAGATCACGACCTTCCCTGAATCTCGTCCAGCTCCCCCTCGGATGAGCCTGAGTGGGTGTTTGTGAGCGCACACACAGGGACACACCGTGTCATGCTGATGCAGAGAATACTCTGAGGTGGTTTTTCTTTTATCACCTCAAAGCGAGC
>JAOVVB010240929.1:0-22063 GCA_028570985.1 Heterobranchus longifilis | reverse complement strand
CTCGTGAGATCTGGCAACACGTCTGCGATCTAATTTTAACTACTTTTTTATGCAAAATATGGCTTTTAGCTGTGTAGATATCTAATTTTAGCAAAATAAAATCTAAATAAATTGTGCACATATAACTTTTCATCCATCCACATGACGTTTACTACAAACGAGACCGCACTCACTTAAAAGACAGGAAGTGTGTAACATTTCATATCACTGGCAGTATTAGTGGTGCTGTGTCTTTATAAATATTGAATATCTTTGACCGTACTTTGCATTATTATGGGAATTGTTTCAACTTAAAATGTCATGTTTATTTCTTAATATTTATTGATTTATTATAAAAAAAGGAATGAATGAAATCAATGATTCCTGGTCAGTCAGTCAGGCGGGGGGGGTGACAGACATACAGTATCTGTCTGCTCTGGGCTTGAATCGTTGTTACAGCTGAGATCTCAGAGATGTCAGTTATGATGTCAGAGATGTGACATGCGTGACAAATGTTTGTCACAACAGTGGACAATCAGTCCTGCTATTTATATATTAAATGTGTTATGATTATCATTGCCATGTAGTGTCCTGAGGTACTGGCAGTGTTGAGGTTAACTGTGCCAGATTTCTGACACATCCATTAGCTTGTGTTACATTAAGAACCGTCTCTGTCTTTCTGCCATCCGTCAACAGAGCGGAGCAGCTGTCCAGCGTGCAATACACTCTCCCCAAAACAGCAGGGGGCGACAGGGCGGACTTCTGGAGGTTTCGTGGTCTTCGCAGCTCAAAGAGAAACCTGAGGAAGAGCAGAGAGGACCTCTCTTCCCAGCCAGTCCAAACAAAGTTCCCGGCTTATGAGAGAGTTGTACTTAGAGAGGGTGAGGAATCCGAGCACGTCTGCCAGCCTGTGTGTCGATGTGAGACTAAAGCTGCATTTTAATATTAATATTTGTATTGTTTTGCGCAGCTGGTTTCCTGAGACCTGTGGTGATATTTGGGCCGATCGCTGATGTTGCTCGAGAAAAACTCTCCAGAGAAGAGCCAGATCTTTTTGAGCTTGCAAGTATGTTCTGCATGCATTATACTGCACATATGTTGTACAGGCTTCCCACAGGCATGGACAAAAAACCTTGAAAGTTTTAGAAAAGTCATGGAATTTAGTTGTGTTTAATGAAGTTAATTGTTACAGAAATCTTGCGTGAATAACTTTGCACTTAATGTAACTGAATTTATTTTCTGTCGCTGACATAACAGCTCTAATATGTCGTCTATGTGCGACGTATTGTTTACCATCACGTATGTTTCTTAATTTTCTCACCACATTCCTTCTCCCTCCATGTATGACAGCGAGCTGAAATTATGTTTAAATAGAGGTTGAATGTGATGTTTGAATAATGCAAGACAAGTGTATATTTGATATTTCATGGCTCTCTAATGACAGATAGAAATTGTAAATTGTATGTACTACTATTATGTGGTATGACTACATATGTATGTTGCTGCATTGTTTTACAGACTTGCATCCAGAAATGAGTTTCTAATCATGTGCATTAAGAATACAAACTGATGGTACAATCATTTCTGTTTCTGTGAATAAGAACACAACCAACTATAAGAGATTGAAAAAGGTTGCTGTTTGATTTTCATACAATAATTAACATTTGTAGTAAAGTATAGGTTGTGAATGGTCATGGGAATTTTATTATGGATCCTTGAAAAGTCGTGGAAATGTGTGAGAGCCCTGATTGTAGATCAGCGGACAGTAAACACGTTAGTACTCAGAGATGTTTTCTTCATAAATCCCTCGTTTGCAGAGAGCGAACCGAGAGATGCAGGAACAGACCAGCGGAGTTCAGGAATCATTCGTCTTCACACCATCAAGCAGATCATTGACAGAGTGAGTATCACACAAACAGTCACTGTACGGTTTTAGATTCTTTTGTCACTGATATATTTTTATCTTTATCTCATGAAGGACAAACATGCAGTCCTGGACATCACTCCGAACGCTGTGGACAGGCTGAACTATGCTCAGTGGTACCCGATTGTAGTCTTCCTAAATCCCGATAATAAGCAGGGTGTGAAGAACATGAGGACCAGACTGTGTCCAGAGTCCAGGAAGAGCGCCAGGAAGCTCTATGAGAGAGCCATCAAACTGAGGAAGAATAATCACCACCTGTTCACCAGTGAGTGTGCACAAAGTGTTAAATCGCAGTAAATTTAAAATGTATATCGCCTCTTTTACATGTTTTGTTCTCCGTGAAGTTACGGAGCCCCTCTTGGGTCACATGGTATAAAAAAATAAAAAAAACCTGATGTGTAAATCTGCGCAAACTGATTTGTAATTCAGTTTTATGTTAGAATGCAAATTTGATGTTGCTCATGAAGTAGTGACCCATTTTATAAAAATACAACCAAGATATAGATCATTCTGTCTGATATTATAGATGTTACCATAGAAAAAATCAGTAAAATCATAATATGTTTTAATGCTCAAAACACTAATCCAGCATGTTGCTACATGTTCTTATTTTTCTTGATGAGGTTAGAGAAGTCATAGAATCATTAAGTTCAAATGAAATATAAGAAGTTTTATCTTTCTAACGATACCAAAACATGCATATTTGACGTTTATAGAGATCCCAAAATCACTGGATAAAATTGCTCTAGATGTTGGTGCCTGTTATTATAAGTATGGTGGTATTTTTTATGGACAAATGTCCGCCGCCCAGTCAGAAGGGAACCATGACGCACGGACTGAGAACCCGAGGGCGAGGTTTACAAACCCGTTCACACTGATTCATACATTTAGTTTTTATTCTACCATGTGATCCCAGAGGCGCTCCGTATGAAGTGATTGTGAGTAAAAACTATTCTCTTTCAGCCACCATCAACTTGAACAACATGAACGACGGATGGTACGGAGCTCTGAAAGAAACAATCCAGCAGCAGCAGAACCAGCTGGTGTGGGTGTCAGAGGGCAAGGTGAGCGACGGTTTTAATCCTTGAAAGTTAGTGAATTTGAGAAGAAAAAAAATCAAGGCCTTGAGAGTTTTTGAAAATAGACATAAATACACATGAGTAATTAAAAGAACTTAAATGTATGTATTTTGTGCAAGAATACAATTTGAAGTTCTTTTTGACATTTTTTTTTACTCAACGTTAGTAAATAGGCTTCGTTCCACCGTCTGTCTGCAGGTGTGTCTCCTGCAGCAGCCTGGTCTCCTATAATTGCATTTCCATACAACTAAACTGCATCCTCAATTACATTTCTCCCTGATTCCATTTGTTTTTAACACAACATAAGTCCCCATGGGGAGAAGGTCAGAGTGGTGTGACACCAAAAATCAATGTAGTTATCTAACAAACATACTAATTATATTTTGTTACATAACAACCGCACTTATTTTAGCACAAACCACAATCTTTTCCTGAACCTTACCAAGTAGTTTTTTTGCCTAAACAAAGTAGTTTTGTATCTATTAAGTCCATTAACAAGGTGTTTAAAACTACGACTGTAATCCTGGAGAAAAAACATTTCACTCCAAATGTAATTGAGGATTCAGTTTAGTTGTATGGGAATGTAGTTTTGTAGGAAACAGGGTTGCCTGCGTCATTTTTTCTGCACCAGCCTGCTAGTTTTTTGTAACAGTAATGATCCTTGATCCGTGTCTCAACTATCCCGTGCTGGGTCATTGAATTGGAGGGAACTGGTTCTGGAAAGTTCTTGTATTTGATGTTTAAGACTGTGTAGAAACCCCGAGTCCTGTTCCTGAGCGACACACGAGATGATCATTCCTCTGCTCTGCTCAGGCGGACGGCACTACAGAGGACGACTTGGACATCCACGACGACCGACTGTCCTACCTGTCAGCGCCAGGTAGTGAATACTCCATGTACAGCACGGACAGCCGCCACACTTCTGACTACGAGGACACGGACACGGAGGGTGGAGCGTACACGGACCAGGAGCTGGACGAGACTCTGAACGACGAGGTGGGTCTGCCCACGGAGCCCGCCATCACCCGCTCTTCCGAGCCTGTGCGAGAAGACCCACCTGTAATTCAGGACACCCCTGGTTACCCTGGATACCAGCACCCTGTGCAGCCCGACCCAGCCAGTCGCATAGACCCTGCTGGGTTCAGGATGGCCGCTCCGCAACAGGTAAAGTTCACATCATAGCTCTGCAGCCAGGCCAGTGCCGGCTGCACCCGGATGTAGGGCTAAAATACTGCAAGCTGAGGAATAGTGTTCAGTGTTGTTGTGTCCTGACCTTTGTTAAAGGGACAGTTCACCCCAAAATCCAAAATACATATTTTTCCTCTTACTTGTAGTGCTATTTATCAGTGTAGATTGTTTTAATGTGAGTTACTGAGTGTTGCAGATATCAGCTGTAGAGATGTCTGCCTTCTCTCCAATATAATGGAACTAGATGTCTTTTTTTGGAGCTTTGAGCACCACTAGTGCTCGTGGTGCTCAAAGCTCCAAAAAAGACATTTTAAAAACTCAACAGCAATGTCTCTTTCCAGAAATCAGGACCCGGTTACTCAAGATAATCCACAGACCTTGTTGTGAGCAGTTTCATGTAGGAACTGTTTTCTTTCTAAGGTCTGTGCAGGCTGGGCAATAATTCAATATGATAATTGATCATCTTTCAATTAAATTGTATCGTGTTGAAATCATATATCAAGATATCGAGATTTATACAATTACGTCATCAAAATTGATAATAACAAGCTCATACAAACTCAAATTTCTCAGAAAATCTGATGTGACATATTTTGAGGAAATATAATTTGAAGTTTCCGGTTTTGTTTTTACATCACACTTTACATTACCACTCAGTTCAATGCAATTAACAACAACGTATAGCTAGAAATATATATATTATTTTCTCCATATCGGTTCATTTTGCACTAAAGTTCTTAATAAAATGAGAAAATACTCTCAAGTACTTTTCATTTGTCAAGTATTTAATTCACACAGCAGTATACAAAAATAGGCTTTACCATGTGGATGTTTTAAATACACTATTTATAGAATTACCAGATAACGTTCTATATCGTGATATATATATCGTTATCGGGATAGAAGATTTTGGCCAAATCACCCCGCCCTAATCTGTGAATTATCTTGAGTAAACAGGCCATGATTTCTGGAAAGAGACATTGCTGTTGAGTTTTAAAAGGCGGACATCTCCAACAACTCTCACTAAAACAATCTACACTGATAAATCACACTACAGCTAAGAGGAAAAATATGTATTTTTGATTTTGGGGTGAACTGTCCCTTTTAAGATGGCCTTTGATAAGTAATAAACATGTTTTAGAAGCTACTGGTATGTTATCTTATTCTAACCACATTCTCTGGCTGGTGTAAAACTGATTCAGTGTAAGGAAGAAGATCATGGTGTTGGGGTGAGCTGTACTTTGTGTGCCCTTGGCAGGCTGTGTTATAAATGTCTCTTAACAATACTTCACAGCAAGATGAGGCTGCTCTGCCCATGCCCTCGTTGCCTCCGCCGGCGGTAGCGCCCCCTGCTGTTGAGCAGCCTGTACAGCTTGAGGGTATGCACCTCGAGGAGCCGCCTGCTGCAGCCGCAGCTCCTCAGGCTGACTCACTTAGCAGCCCCAGCCCTGCCCCTGAGCTTATTCAGCCCCCACCACCACCACATGAACCCCACCCGTCTGGACCGCCTGGTCCAGAACCAAAGGTACCCGCTGTTTCACCAGCCACTCGGACCGGGCCTGGGCCCCCCAGCCTGCTGTTTTAACTGCCTGTCTTCTCGCACATGCTTTCCACTCGCTCTCTGCATGACATGCCCACACTGTGTGACTCACAGAGCCCACTGTGTGCCTCTGGCTCCCAGAGAAAATGTGCGACAGACTAGTCCACATGCACCACAGTGGGCTGGGAGACCAGAAGGACTGGTACATCCGAGTCTTTGACCAGGGTGAAGACATCCACAACCAGCCCTAACTGTTGCCTCTTACTTCCTTTGCATGGCTCCTAATGTTTTTTGGGTTCCTTTCAGCTTTAACTCTCCTGTAGATGAACGATAGTAGCACTTACAGTGGCTAATGGTAGATGTGTCGTCTGTCGTAGTGCCAGTAGTTTGACGTTGCATTAGATGCAAACTGAATGTTGGTTGCATGATGAAAGCTAACCTGCAGACAGTACTCTTGGTAATCATCAAGCAATTCTCCCTATGGAAAAACAAACTTACATCAGCACACTGCATTGTGTCTTCCGTTTTGTTGTTTTGTCCGGAGCAGATGCCAACAAACAAACCCTCTTCCATAGGAAGTACTGTGACTAGATTTGCTGTCTACAGGCTACACATCATATGTTTGAAATGAGGCCTTTCAGAAATGTGCAAATTGCTTGTTAGTTCACTATTTTTTTTTTTTTTTAAATGTGTTAATGTGTAAAACCCAGTTGCGCTCATGTGGATTATTATCATTCTTGAGAGGCGTCTTGTCAAACAGACATTCAGAACTGTTTTTGAATAATGGACAAAGGTTTGCTTGTGTTATTGCACTTTGAATTGATGTTTGTTTAATTAAATGGCAGAAGGATTTATTTTCTAATGATTTGGTTAATGTTATTCATTTCTTCAAGGTTTCATTTTATATTACCGTATTGAATTTAATCTTGAAATTATTCTTAATCCGGTGTTGGGGGAAAGCATTTTTCCCCGACTGCTTTCTTGCCTCCAACATGGTCATTTGTTAAAAGCTCAAAATGATGACAATGTAACGGATGTATTCATTTAGTGTCGTTTCTTCGCAGATGTACAAGAAAGATCTGTACAATATGGAGGACCCTGTGCGAATCAACCATGGCCTGAAGCAGTCTATGAGCTACAGTCACCAGCCGTCGTACCAGGACAAACAGCCATACCGCGAATACGACCACCCGCCTTACGGATACGATGGAGGCGGCTACACAGAACCAAAGCCTCACAACACTGACTCTCACCTGCACTACGACAACCGTGTGCCTCATTACAACGAACAGTGGCCCCCCTACGACCAGCAGACCTCATCCTCCCAGCCCGCAGGGTACCAGCCGGGCCACCAGCAACCCATGGGCTACAACCCCCGGTCCCCCTACGACGACGGACCAGGGAGGGACTACAGCCCGCCTCAGCCGCGCTACGACGAGGCCCCGCCGGTGGGCTACGACGGCAGACGACGGCACAGTAAACCCGGGCCCATTCGTTACGATGAGCCCCCGCCCCCGCCCCAAACCGGCTACGATGCCCGCTCTCCTTACGAGGCAGAACCTCACGGCTTCCCCATTAATTCACCTCGATCGCCGGAGCCCCCAAAGCAGTATTACAGTGACTCTGGTCTGAGGCCCACCTACATTCCTGGGCCTCCAAACCGGGGCTTTAAGCCAGGGATGCACGACCCTATGATGAACTCTGAACCCACAATTCCCCCTCCTAAACCAGAGACCCTGCCCTCTCCGGGTGAGCCGGCGATCACGCCGGGCTCCAAACCCCTCCCTCCTCCGCCGCGGGAAGACCCGGACGAGGACCCGGCCATGAAGCCGCAGTCGGTGCTCAACAGAGTCAAGATGTTTGAGAATAAACGGTCTGTTTCTATGGACAGGGCTAAAGAAGGAGGAGAATCAGCACTCAGGGTGAGTTCCTCACAGAGGTGTCGCCTCAGTGGCTCAGACATGCTGTGTGTGCTCTGGGTGTGACTGTATTTAGCTGGTAGACCAAATAATGTGAACACCTCTAAAGTAACTTCATCACCAGGCCTGTCACAGTAATTCTGTTATCGACTTATCAGCAAGTTCAGCAAAAATGATCAAGGTCCACACGGTCGTGTACGGTGTCGCCTGTTGTGTTTACGTGTGTTTATTGAGAATGTCGCCAACATTTTAACCAACATGATGCCAGAATAAACAGCAGGGTTTTCCCTACTATTATATAGACATGGGCGCAGCGTCGACACACTTTTTTCACAGCAGCTAAACCGAATGAACAGAAAAAAAATATTTATTTATTTAATTTATTTAGGATATTTTAATATTTTTTCACATTGCGATTCCAATGTCTGAATAGTCTTAAGAATTAAAAGTTCAGTCAGTGCTCTTTGAAAGGGTGCACTTGCATTATTATGCTATTATATTATCATTATATCAGTGGCATAAAATGGTCTTGAAATGATAATAACATTGTTTATCTATATAAACAGCAATAGTGCCTGGTACAAGGTGGGTGTCAGATGGGAGACTTTGTTAGCTATTAAAGATGTTTAATAATTTGTACTTGGATATGCAAGTTTTTTTTAAAGCAGCACTAGATAACCAAAAAAAACCCCACAGAGGCCAAATTATCTTTTCCCAAACTGCAGATGCATCAGTCAAAAAAGAACTGCAAGACTTGAAACTGCAAGCTTGTTTTTGTGAAATGATCATGTGTTTTGTAATCGCCTGGCCTGTGAGATGTCAGGCGCAGTGCTAGATATCCATGTGCATGCAATCCATTCATGTGAACAAAAATCTGGATCAGATGCAAGAAGCACGAAAGAGACACCCTCCCTTTGCTTTTCAGCCTGCAGATGTTCCTAAACCTGTGAGTGCACCTGGCCCAGTCCTCAAAGCCAATTCCCTCAGCAACCTGGAGCAGGAGAAATCCACCTATAGGTATGTAGTCCTCATTATAGCACCCCCACCCTGCAGAGTAGGTGAGTGAAGGACAAGTCTGAGATCCTTGCAAAGGCTTCTTAGAATTCATTTATTGTTGTTTGAGCTCCACCTAGTGGACACAAGTCGCTGTGCAGCAAGACAGACTGGTGTGGTGTGCAAAAGACACAAAAGGCACCCAAAAGTATCTACCAAGACTACCAGTTCTGCATGTAGTCAGGGTCATGAGTGTGGACTCAGATCAGTCTCAATATTAGTGAATACACACAGAAGGATTTACAAATATATTTAGTGATTTATATATAAACAAATCTCTCCACATAAATATGTTTCAATGCACACGGAAGTAGTTCTCATTGTATATAAATGTAAAGCGAATAAGGGTAACTAATGTATTTCTCATGCACACACAAATATTTCTTGTTTGAAATAAATGTAATAGAAATCCACAAATATATGTATTTTAAAAAATGTGCCGTTTTCCTCAAAAACATGTTTTTATTGTTACATTTATATACAAACTGTTAAACCTGCATTTACAAACTGCTTGTCGTGTGTGAACTTCACAAATGCATTTTTTTAACTGGAAATTATCTGTAGCCAATCAGATGGCTCCTTCTGTTTCAGCCAATCACATAAGTGTAGATTTGAGGGTATCGCTTAATAGGATCACGTAGCGTAACATTACTTCTACGTAATATTTGTGTGTAAATCAGAAATACATTTGTAAAAAAAAAAAAAATGTATATGTGGATTTGTTTTACATTTATGTACAATGATAACTATGTTTATGTGCATTGAAAAATATTTATATATAAATCCTGAAATACATTTGTGAATCCTTCTGCGTGCATTCATTAATACTGAGTCTGATCCGACAGCATCCATTAGAAACCTCACTGCCGTCCTGAGCTCCTCACCCTGTGGCGACTCGCTCCGCGTCGCCTGTCAGTGGCGTCGTATCCCCTTACGCATGTGTCAGGGTCTGCAAAGGGGATATAAAAAAAGGGTCATGAATTGACTTTTTATCTAATTTTAAGCCACATTTTTACGATACACTTTTTAGATGTTGGTCGTTTTTACCTACATATTTTAACCGGATGAAGGAATTTAGTCATGGGACGTCTGGATCTTAAGTTATCAGAGAAACAAGCTGAGCAAACGTTAGCGGCAGCTCGGCTGCAGCCTCTAGTCATTCCGCCGACGAGCCGAACAACGTTGGAGAAACACTGATTTTTAATGGAAAACTGCTTTATTCAGTGTTTTTAACCGGTGTTGATCACCTGGTCCAGTTGTTTTGGAGAGGAGGAGACCTCTGAGGATAATTCTGCTCCTGGTAAAAACCTCCTGAACGATGGACACAGAAGGAATCCTAACTGGGAGAAGCTGACTGCAGTGACAGCACTGCTTCCTCTTGTGTTACTGTTTTGATTTAGAGACCTCTACCGACAGACAAACGACATGTTGTACCTTTTTAAATGAGCGCACTGTTACCGACATCAAGACTGAAAGAACAATCAGGATTTATGAGATGTCTTCCATCAAGACATTGTCCAGGCCAATCCTACTGTCTGCCCCTGCTGTTTAAACCTCTGCAGCTGTTTTACTTGTTTGTTTTTTTGCTTCCTCTGCAGGGCCCCTGAGCCACAGAAGCCCCACACTAAACCCCTGGATGATGTACTGCGTTCCAACCACTATGACCCAGATGAGGATGAGGAGTACTACAGGAAGCAGTTGTCCTACTTTGATCGGCGTAGCTTCGACAGCAAGGCCATGGGCCAACCCAGTCCTGGCATCAACCGCTTCCACGATCTGCCCAAACCAGCTCAACTGTCCTACCCGTACAACAGGTACCACTACACACTCCTCGTGCCAGAGCTGTTGGCCGACGCACAACACTCCTGAATTCTTTCGTTACACCAGCTGCAGAATCTGAATTGAGTTAACTGAATTAACTGAATTAACTGCACTGTTTGTGTCTGCCTCCTGCAGAGTTGAGTCTGTAGAGAAAGTGAGTCCGGTGGAGAAAAGATATGAACCCCTTCCCCAAATCAGCCCGTCATCACAGTATGGGCCCCCCGCACCCGCCGTCCCTCCCAACACACTGCCCAAGCTCAGTCCCAATGACGGTAAGCTCTCGAACTGTTGCTGTTTTACTCCCAAACTTTATCTTGTACTTATCTAGTGTACATTAACGTTCTCGAGATGCAAAGATGTGTCACTTCTGTTGATTTTCAATTAATCAATTCATCTTTTGGTCTAGAAAATTGACAATTCACAATTTCCTAAATTGCTTCTTAGATATTCAGTTTACTATCACATAAGATATTTATTTACATGCAGCAGAACTTGGCATTTTTGCAAAAAAGTACGGTTCATCACTTATCAAAATAGTTGAAGATTAATTAAATGATTAATAAACAAATTGTTTCAACTCTGTTATGTATATTAGACCGTATCAGTATTTTGGACTGTTAGTCGGACTAAAACAAATATTTGTTTCGTTATCTTGGGCTTTAGAAAATTGTGATGGACATTCTTTTACCAAATGATTAATCGATTGAGAAATTAATTGTTGGATTCATCAAAAATGCAAATAATTGTTAGTTACAGCTCATAATGTTGTTAATGTTACAGTATAGTTTTATTGTGCTTCCTGTAAATAAAACAAAAACCTTATGCAAACTTCTAAAGGGCTAGAAACCTTTTATGTCCATATTTTCTTTTTTTTTTCATAACTTAATGCCATTGGTCACCGCTTACGTCTGTCATGGAGTTTTACAAATATTTAACCAATAAAAAGTATTTCAAAGGTGATTTCATCTGAGGTAAAAAAGCTCAATACAATCTTTTTATATCTGCCTTTTTTTAATTTCCTGAAAAGTAAGAGTGTCGGACATACAAGGTTTCTGCCCGACAGTGACGATATAATAGTTTGACAAAGACTGAACCTAAGTGATCGTATCCTCCTTCATACGTTTCCAGCGAACTCCATACCTGAGCCGTTGAGCTCGCCCAATCCTAAACCCGAGCTGCCAGCTCTCAGGCCGCCCAGCAGGGACGAACCCACACCAGGAGGCTACCTGCCCCCGAGGGGCCTCCCCGACAAGTCCCCGGTCAACGGCACTGATACAGCACCCCCAAAGACGCTGGGCGCTCCCGCTCCAACTAGCTATAACCGCTACGTCCCCAAGCCGTACACCAGCTCAGCCCGGCCCTTTGAGCGCAAGTTTGAGAGCCCCAAGTTCAACCACAACCTGCTGCCCAACGACACACAGGTGAAGACGGACCTCCTCAGTAAGCCCAGCGTGGTGAGCAACAGCGGCGGGAAGCCTCAGCTGTCACCGCAGCCCCTGGATCACGACAGTGGCCTGGACACCTTCACGCGCACTATGGACAACAGGCCCAAATACCAGCACAATAACATCAACGCCATCCCCAAGGCCATCCCTGTAAGGTGAGAAACTCGCACATTTTCACATCCAGCCAGTGTTCATTTTGGCAGCTATTTTAGATTTAAGGGGCTTTTCAGACGCAGCGCGACTTGCTGCTGGATTCAGCGCACATCTGACTCGGGCTTTGCTCGGCGCAGCGGAAAACCGTCGTGGCACGGCGCAAGCCATTGGAAATAATGGGTTTCAAAGCGCCGTGGTGCCGTTGTCGCGTTGTCTGAAAGCCCCATCGGTCTTAGTCTTTAGACGGAAATGCTAATTAGTTTTCTGTCACATTTGAGTTATTTTATCCTTCATAATTTTAGTCTTGTTTTAGTCGACGAAAAGTCGTTTTCTCTCTTTAAACTAATTCAATTAGGCTAATTTTTGGTTTTTCTAAGTTATAAGTTAAAATCATTCAAACGGCCTTTAACATAAATAAAACATCACACAAAAGATTAATCATCAGCATTTTTTTAATCTATAAAGATTCAAAACTAGATGAAAACCAGTCAGGTTTGTAATTTCTAAGTTTGTTTTGATGTTATTAATGCAGCTTAATTAAATTAATATATGTATATATTTTTTTTGTTGTTGTAAAAAGCAGCATTTGCTCTCATTTATATGCATATGGATTATGATGCCCTTTGCCAAACAGGATTGTGCTTCGGGCCCCCTGCCCCGAAAATAGTTAGATATGACCCTGCTAGCTGGTGCGGCGCTGCAGAGGACACGCTCCTGTCACGGAGACACGCAGCATGACAACAAGAATATTATGTGATGGAGAGATCTCATTTCAGATAAATGATGTTTCACAGGGGAAAGAGGAGTAACATTAGACCTCAGTGAGTAAGTTGTTAACATTATAACATGATTTGAGCTGCTGAGTTTTTGAGTCCTCATTAACTTTATCGTCAGATCACTCACTGTAAATGCGTCACCTGCTGACTCGTTAATGAGCAGTAACTGTAACGTCACCGTTAACATTAAACAGTCTAATGTCAGCTTACGTTAATTGGTAACATTAACTTTAATAAAAGCATGCTTACACTGACGGTGGTTCTCTGCTGCAGTTGGTGAGGTCAGAGGACGGTCAGTGTCTGCCTCCGCTGTGTGTTTCCCTGCTGTGTTTCTTGATGTAATATTAAAACACTGCAGTATCCACCAAGAAACGCCTTTGTCGTTGTACATGGGATTCATAATAACGAATGTCCGACAGCCCACCAGTAACATTTTCGTCCCGTCTTGTCTGGTCAACGAAAACAAACACACATTTCGTCATAGTTTTTCGTATCACAGATCTATTTTTAGCTCATCATCGTCTCATCTTCGTCGTGGAAAAATGGTCGTCCACGAACATTTTTCGTCATAATTTTTTGTTAACGAAATTAACGCCGATCCGACAGCAGCAGGAAGTTCTCTGAGGGTAATTACTGAGCTGCTGAAAGACAGAAAGAGACGTGTTTGTTCACAGGGGGTTCGTTCTCGTGTCCTCTGCTGTGATTTTATTATTTTGAGTGATGATGCTGACTTCTGTGCCTCCGTCCCTCAGCCCCAGCACGCTGGACGATGATGACGAGGATGAAGGACACACAGTGGTGGCCACCGCCCGGGGGATCTTCAACTGTAACGGAGGGGTCCTGAGCTCCATCGAGACGGGCGTCAGCATCATCATCCCCCAGGGTGCCATTCCCGAGAGCGTGGAGCAGGAGATTTACTTCAAGGTGTGCCGGGACAACAGCATCCTGCCCCCCCTCGACAAGGAGAAAGGTCAGTCCTTTCTTTATATCCTGAATCAAGGAACAAACATCTGAGAAAGAAACAAGCACAAATTAGATGTAGCTGCATGCATTCACACACACAACCTCACAAACACCTGATCTCCATGGCAAATTTTAGCCTCCTAGATAGAAAGGCTCTATGAGGTTTTATGAGTCACGAAAGGGGTGTGGCTAAAGTGTGCAGGGCCTGTTAACACACCAACTCTGCTGAGTGCAGTGATGCCTCCCACAAGAGTTTACGACAAATGCTTCATGAGTTTGTCCACGGTGCGTGAATCCATTTAGAAGTTACGCACCTTTTTGTTATAGGCCACTCCCATTGCCACACCCCCTTTTTGCCAATTAGCATGAACAGTTAATCAGCTCTCCTTTGGCTCATGACCAACCTTGTCATAGTATAGTATGTTGAAAAAAGTCATGTCAAAAGAAAGTCATAAGAATCATAGTATAGTATGTTGAAAAAAGTATTAAAAGTCATAGTATAAAAAAAAATGTCTTGTATGTCGGAAACAAGTCATAGTATGTATTAAAAGTCATGGTATAGTATGTCAGAAAAAAGGTTATCGTATAGTATGTTGGAAAAAAGTTAAAAAACAATGTCAGTCCAGTACGTCGAAAAAATGTCGTAGGGTATGTCGAAAAAAGGATTTTAAAAAAGTCAGTCTCGTATGTCGAAAACAAATCATAGTATATGTAATTTAAAAAAAAAAAAGTCAGTATGTCGAAAAAAAGTAAAAAAAAATAAATAAAAAAAAGTCAGTATAGTATGTTGAAAAAAAAAGTCTCGTATGTTATATAATCACAGTAAACAAGGCAGTTTGTGACTAGAGCTGATGCTGGATTTAACTGCATACATGGATTTATTTAAATTAATTGCTACATCGGGATAAAGCTTCAGCAGTACCATTACTGGATAATTGTACATTATTGATTGTATATATTTGTGACTAACAACAGTTTCCCCTTCACATTAATGCTGCTGTACAATGAAACAAAAGCAAAGAACTCCACCTGAGATGAAGTATGAACATAAAGAAATAAATAGATGATTTACAGGCAAGACAGTGGTTAGAAATTTGCTCTTAAATAAAATAACATCCCTGCCAGCAGTTATATTCAGAGGATTTTTTAAATTAACATTAAGCACCAGGGGAGTGTGATAATTTAATTAATCTGGTCAGTCAGTTAACAGTTAATTCTCATTCACCATGAAGGCCTGGCAACAGACTCCATTTTGTCTCTTGATTGGGTAATAAATAATCCTGTGTGCTGATTAATTCCTGCATGTTTAATTTGTGGAATTTAAATCTCGTTGTGTGTCTGTGCAGGAGAAACGCTGCTAAGTCCGCTGGTGATGTGTGGCCCGCATGGACTCAAGTTCCTGAAGCCGGTGGAGCTGCGCTTACCTCACTGTGCGTCTATGACCCCTGATGGTTGGTCTTTTGCTCTAAAATCCTCCGACTCCTCGTCGGGTACGCTGTCCTCTGTCCTTTTGGGGTCTTTGGGCTGGCTTTTGTGATTAGAGAGGAGAGTTTCTTGGTGTCTAATTTTTAATCATCTCATCTGTTTTCCATATTCCCCTCACTACTTCTTCTTCACACATGTGCCGTTTGGAGATTTGAGTTTTTCTTATTTTCATGCTTAATGAAACTGAGGAGCCTTGTTTATTCAATTATTGGGCTTCCACACAGTTCTGAGGCTAGAGCTGAAACATTTAGTCGTTTAGTACGTTTTTGACTGTTTATCAGACAGAATAAGCAATTTTAAGTGACTCGTCGTGACGGCCTTTTTTAAACTATTTTCTGACCTTTTTAGAGAAACAAATGGTTAATTGAGACAATAATCAGCAGATGAATTATTAGTCACAGCCTTATTTGCCTTTTACATTAGTTTTATTGTTTAACATGACAATCATTATTCAGTATAAATCAGTATTTTGAACGGCAACATTAAAAAAAAAAAGCTTGATTATTAGCTGTTTATTATGTCGTCTGTAGTGCAACCATAATTTAGATTTATTAAATTAAGATGCAAGATAATCAGATGGTGTTTTATAGTCAGGGTACAAAGCAATTGTGTTGCATGACGTATGACGATCATTTCATTATTGGTTTATGTCATTAGTGAGTCATCATGAATCACCAAATTATCCAGTTACATAAAAAAATAAACACATGCGTTTGATCAGCCTCTGGAAGCAGAACAGTATCGTTGACTTTATTTGAGGGGACACAAGTTAATCATGATCTTGTGTGATGTAGTGATAAAAACATTATCTGTCTTATTTACACTCAGTAGACCTGTGGCTATTCAGATAGCTTTAAAAGTCTCCACAGAATTATATACTATATTTACATTGCACTCCTACAACATCACGATGAACAGTTTAAAAAAAAAAAAAGATCAAAATCGAGATAACAGATTTGTTTCTATTCCACACATTCTTCGTCCTAAACCTGGTGCCTACATTACCCACAATGCAACCCAAATTACTGTAAGCTATTATGTCGAAAAAAGTCGTAAAAACATAGTATAGTATGTCGAAAAAATGTCATAGATGCGTACATTAAAAAAAGTCATAGTATAGTATGTCGAAAAAAAGTCATAATATGGTATGTCATAAAAACATAGTATAGTATGTCAAAAAAAGTAAAAAAAAAAAAAAAAAAAGTTTACTTTAAAGTACAAGTCAGACTTGTATGTTAAAGACAAAAGTCATAGTATAGTATGTCGAAAGAAATCACAAAAACTCATAATAGAGTATGTAAAATAAATGTTATTGTATAGTATATAGAAGCAATGGATATCACTGCAGACTCACCGTGCAGAACATGTGATATCTAGTATCAAAACAATGTATGTTTCCATTTTGTTAGCATTTGAATGAATACATATGGAGATATAGATGTTAATTGATTTTGCATATATTGAAAAATATAGAGATGGATTTCCGAATTGGCCATAGGTTGCAGTGAAGCAACTCTGTGGATGTGCTGAAACAATATCAGCTCTGTAGGACGTACGAGTGATTTATTTTGAGTTTGAAGTTTATAATAAGTCACGCCCACTTTAATTAATCATTACCAAAATGTATGGATCAACTGACACGTGACCCTAGAACTTTTCGTATTTATAGCACCCCCTAGCAGTTAACTGCAATGCTCTTTAATACGTACGCTAATTTAAAACTCCTGAACACGTCTCAAACTCCATTTTGATATCTCAAAGTGTCCATGAGTTATTGCAAATTCTTTAAAATGACCTATTTTGATAAACCTTAATTGGCTTGTATAATTGAAACGGATTGACGTAGCGAAATTTCCTTTTCAACTTAAGATCAGCAAAGTCTGCAGATGATCCTGACAAAGTTTTAAGACGATTGGCCCAGCGGTTCTTGACGAGATGTCGAAAATAGCATTTTTAGAAAATTGAAAAAAAGTCGCAAAGTTTGACATTTTTAAAGCAGAAAACCATCGGAGCAAAGATGCAGATGAACTGCAGGATTAAATTGATGAAATAATTTTGACTCTAAGCCGAGCTGTTTTCAAGATAACTGCGAAAACGTAAACGTTTTGGAATCAATCAATCAATCAATCAATCAATCAATCAATCAATCAATCAAGACCATGGAAGCTGATCAGATGCCTTGTCTGTGTAACGTATAAAGTAACTGAGTTAACATTCATTACATTTAAATTAAGCATCAACTAATCACATAAACTAACGGTGAATAACAGGAATTCATTTCCTGCTTTAATGCATTAAATCATCTTTTTATTTGTGAAAGTAAAATACGTCTCATCAGAAAAGTCTTTTGTTTTGAGCATCTCCTGTGGGTTTTTTTTTTTCAGTATTTTAAAGAGGAAGGGAGGTGCTCCAGCATCTGACACCATATCTCTATTTCCTGCAGGTGATCCCAAAACCTGGCAGAACAAATCTTTGCCTGGAGACCCAAACTACCTGGTGGGTGCAAACTGTGTGTCTGTGCTTATTGACCACTTCTGAAGAGGGCAACAGCTGGCCTGTTACTGAATGTGATAAACAGGGGACCTCAGTTTCCCCTGCCGCGCTCCCTCCACCGTGTCGGGGTGCTCGGTGAAGTATGAACCTGATACTCTCACGTTGTTTACTGTGCCCACAAATTAAAAAAGAAAAAATCTACACACACACAAGGAGAGTCGGAGGAGTCCAGCATCCCCAACGCTGTACTCTTTTTTTCTTTTTTTCCGGTGCTTTCAAGGCTTGCAAAAAATAAAGATTAAAAACAAGTTATTTAAACAAAGGAACTGAAGTTGGAATGCATGACCAGTGCCACAGACTGAATAATCTCATTTTGACATTTTTAGCTAATTTTGTAAAAGGTCAGAGCGGTGCAAGAAAAAAGGAGAATTTTGGAAACTTGTTTAATATTGCAATGGGATTTTTGCGTACTGTAAAAAAAAAAAAAAAAAAACTTTAAAAAAAAACTTAAAAAAAAAAACACTCACAAACAGCAAAGTTGGTATATGCAAAACTTTTGTTTGTGAGTTCTGTGGTCATGCGTTTCACTCATGAAGGATTCTCTGAGGACTTGAGAAATGCTGAGCCTGACTCATGAAGGAAGTAAAAAAAAAATAATAATAAAGAAGAATGAAGGTTAAGTATTAGTATCAGACGCCCGTTTGTTCTGACGGGGCTCTCTCTGTTTAAAACTGATGTTTTGTAGCAATGTTTTACCGTAGATAAATATACTGACTTGATTTTACAAACTCCTGCTGTCTAGAGATCTATGCATGTGCTATGACTCAGGTCCAGAAGCCTGCTACTACTAAGTTCAACACATGAAAATCCCATCGTACACTGCAAGCAGTGATGCCTTATCTGCATATTAACTTTTCAGTGAAACTTTAAAAACATCGGATCCTTCAGTTATAGCGATCACTACGGAAGAAAAAGTTCTCTCTGCATTTTCTCATAAACAGTGAACTTGGATTTTAGCACACGAGAATAATTGAGGCTGATGAAAAGATATGCTTTCTTTTACTGCTATGCATATGAAGTCTGAGGAAATACAAAAAGCTAGAAGATGTTTAAAATTGTGGCTGTACATATTGCTAGTATATGGCCTTGGTTCTCTGTAAATGAACTTTTGTACATCTTTGTTATTTTGTATAAAAGAGAAAACGTTTGTTAAAAAAGAGAAAGCGATTACATTGGTTATGTTTGTATTCTGGTTATACCCCTGAGCCTTGGAACTGACATAAGCAGTAATAAGTCTGACTTTTCTACCAACATATACACACACTACTTAAGGCATTTTTAACAGTCAGAAAACTTTTTATTCTTATTTACAAAATAGAGAAGTGCTTGGTTTAAATGATTTTAAAAGATATACTTGAGGGGGTCTGCTGTGAAGAGTGGTCCCTTCCTTTATTTGTGATACTGGATGCTGTATTGTGTGCCCTGAAATGTATTTTTGTACTAATAGACAATTTATTATGGCACATCAGTACTATTTTCTTTTGATATGATAACACTGCTTCAACCCAACACTAGTTTATTTTCCCGTGTGGCTGACATTTTTATTTATTTTGATTTGTCTTCGGTTCAACTTCTTTTTTTTCCCTTTGCGACACATTTCTAAGTATACCACTGTATTAATAAATAAATTCATTTTTAAAGTAACTGCTCCTTGGATTGTGTTGTTGATCTAAACTTCCAGATGTTTTTACACATCGACACACCCAGACAGTTTTTCTGCCAAATCGCTCAAAAGATTCCTTTGTGGTTTGTGAAGTTGGCGACTGTATTGTCAGTTTTCTGCCAATTTATTCCACATGTAAACTCTGTGAACCAAGTTGTCAGGTGGATTTCTTTTGCTTACACTAATGTAGATCCAGTGCTGACGGTCTTCATTTAAAGATTAACCACAATGGTATTTTATGTTCCTTAAAAATGAATTTCTGTTTGTTATTTTTACTTCATTGGCTGTTTTAAATGAGAAATAAGTTCCCTTTTTCTAAAAAAAAAGATTCCCTCCAGACATGTTTTAAGATATGCACTGAGCTGCTAGTTTGTTATGGTTTGTTATAGCTAAGAGTAATACAGTCTAATACAACAGATAGATCCTACCTGCATGAAGGTTAAAGTTGTAGGTGTAACCTGATGGGAGACAGCTGGATATCAAATAGTGGACATGATGCACCGGAGACAGGGAGAGCCAGCAAGTTCCACAGAAACCTCCTAACTTTGTCAGGTGGTGGGTCTGTATTAACTGCAAACAGAGAAACATATATGACATAAACGATCTGTTCCATGTATTTACTCATTTTAACCATCTTAAAGGGATAGGCCAGATTTTTTGAATTTGGGTTACTAACTATGAGCCTCATTCATCAACGGCTCTTACAAAGATATTTCTTCTTAAAACCCACTTACACAGTTTTCACAAAGATTCTGACATGTCTGCAAAATATATATTTTTTTTTTCACATTTTCTTCAAGTATACAGTTGCATAACATCAAAGGATATAAATTACAATCATATTTTAATCATTTATGAAATTTGTATTTTTTTACAAAGCTGTATGGTCTTTCAAAATAAATAAGCACTACACTAACAATTAAAGTCATATAAATTACTTTAATTAATGCCATCCAATAATTATAGTTATTGAGCATGCTACTTATAAGCCCGAAGTAGGAATATTTCTGCACCTCGGGCCTACTTTCACAATGTCATATTTACTGCTGCTGCAAGATGTTGCAGATCTGCTCTGAGGAAACACATCTTCCAGGACCATGGAGATATATCTGCAGACTGAGATGCTGCTAAATATGAGAACTTGTTTGGTGTTCCCTTCCTGTAGAAGTCCTCCCAACCTTAGTCTGCCCCAGTAGCTCACTGGGTAGAGCGTAAACATTTGGTTCTGAGTTCTCCCTACAGCAGTGTGGGTTCAAACCCTCCTCTCTGTCTAAAATGAGTGTAAAAGGCATAAAAATGTATGTGGATGTATGTTGGTTTTTTTTAATGGAGGAGAAAAATATCAGTTTATAAAAATAACCAGATACATGTAATCAGGGCCTAAATTAAGTATAAACTGCCTAAAACATATGAATATATATAATAATAAAGTAAAAATAAAAAATAGTCATTACTTGAATCTCAGAAAAGGAAAGGAGAAGTTGAGAGAATTTAGTCAAAAATGCCCAAATGAAAATCAAACATAAATACACCTCAATTGTTCTGTGTTTGCACATGGCACTGCAGTCTCATGCCCTTTTATGGGCATTGGTGGGGTGTTAAATTATGCTAATTAGGATCAACTGGCACACCCTTTGAACTTACGAGGAAATGGGATTCATCATCATAAGAACAAAGATACGAACAATTCTGCAGTTTAAGAACATGTCATGAATCCCACTTAGACTTTTCTTAGAGCCTTTCTTAAGAACAAATTTAAGAAAAAACGTAGGAAGATATTGGTGAATGAGGCCCAATGTTTGTATGAACTAACACGGAAGACCTGACTATATCTACAAACTGAATTCTAAGGATGGAACAAATGACTTGGACTCAAACCAAATGACGGCATGATAAAGGTGACACTTACTGCTGTCCCCTGCTTCCAGCGCCTTTAACGTCTGCTCTTTGACTCGCTCCGCCTCGTGTTTCTTCCTTCTGTGTTCCTCTAATTTGATCTGCAGGTCCTCAGCTACCTGCTGCAGATCTCTGAGCTGCGCCTAAAGAAAGACAAATATAATGTTGAGTATCAGCAGAACATAGAAAACACTCAGCTACCTGCTGCAGATCTCTGTTGTGAAATATTCTAACAAGAACATAGATTTATGTCACTTTGAGGGTAAAATGTGAAGTTTGATCGTTCGTTTCACCACAAATAGTAACGGATGTGTTGTGGATGTGAGGGGCGTTCAGGTGTCATCAGGATATTGGTGCAAGATGGCGCCGTAGACGGCTGCCTCGGAGTTTCGGTGCGCATTGTTTGTGTTGTTTATCGTCGTTAATTCAGTGTTTTGTGACAGAACTCGGAGCTCTTTTACCAGAGAAGAGCTCATGAACATCAGGGAAACAACTCCTTCAGATTTATTTCCCGACTTTCTACTGCCATCAGTGGAATTACTGGACATTCTGGTGAAAGGTGCAGTGGCTATTGTTCACACAGTGAGACGCCGAAGGAGAGGAAAGAGGGCCGGGGGTGGGAAAGA
>JAOVVB010240902.1:0-22068 GCA_028570985.1 Heterobranchus longifilis | reverse complement strand
ACACACACACACACACACACACACACACACACACACACACACACACACACACACACACACACACACACAGTCTGCCTAACTAGCAAGAGGTCGTTTTTTATCTGGGCTATTTGCTTATATGACGTTTAGACAAAAACTAGTTTGCTTTGTAGTTGCTGTGATTGGCTGCCTCAGTGATGTACGCATGCAGCGTGGAGATTTTGGGGGATTTAAAATGCTGTGGATTTTTCCGTTCTGAATGCTGGCAGTGTTGGAAAATAACAGTGTAAGAGGTTTATGCTTGGGAAGCCGATTTCTGATTGTTCTCTGTTCCTCTTATAGGACTGCAGCCCTTAATGAACACACACACACACACACACACACACACACACACACACACACAGAAAAAGCTACACCCACATACACCGTATAGCACTCATGAAGTTGAAAGTCCAACACCCTCTTGTGGTGAGTGTGTAAGACAGATTAAGGTACACGGCTTTTTGTCACAGCATGAAGTCAGTGGGGTCATATTTTACACAAAATTCCTCATATAGCTTAACTTGTCTAACTTACTGCTGACACACACACACACACACTGAGCATGTGACCTAGTCATACCCAGTGAACCTTGAGCTGGAGGTTTTCAGGGTTTACAGCCCTTCATTCTCTCTGATAGGGGTCAAAGGTCAGCAAGGGATCTGAGGAACTCAACAAAACAAGGTTGTAAAACCACTGATAGGGGAAGGTGCCCTGGGGATTTATAGATGTTGTATTTTCATCGTTCTGTCCAAGTCACATTATGAGCCTCGTTTAGTTTGTTAGGTAGGTAATTGTGCGTGCGATTGTGCCTGATAATCATTTTGTTTCAACAAGCAGCCATATTATGTTTTTTTTTTGTGGTACAGACACGTTTTAAAAGGCGGCCTTAACGTGTTTTTCTTATTTTTCCTCCTTCTCACCCGCTTCGAATGTTATCACACGATTTAATGCGCTAATATGATTATCACCCTGATACATATGTAGGGCCGACTCCCCACACTAGAAGGTCCAGAAGGCTCTTATCAGCGTATTGAATGGGGCTGATACCAGCCCATTCAATGCAGGCTTCGGTAACAAATTCGGTAGGTTTCGGTTTCACTTTAAGTAAAAAAAACCAATAACATCTACATTTCCATGACTTTCATTAGGTTTAGGCATTGAAAACAGTTGGTAGGGTTAGAAAAAAACATCATGGCTTGGATGTTAAAATGTTGTTTCAACCGGGACGCAAACTCCGGTCTCCTGTGTGAAAGTCCTGAGTTTCAGGACTCATCCACCACTCCAACCTACCGCCTTAGTCTGGTCGCTCTTTATACTTCATCATCTGGCTTGCACCATTGATGTAATCAATCAATCAATCAATCAATCAATCAATCAATAAAACTGTATTTCTGTAGCAACTTTCATACAGGTTAATGCAGTTCAAAGTGCTTCACAGATGATCGATGAACAGATAAGAGAAATATAGACCATAAAACCATAAAAAAGACAATTGTTATTATTGCAATCACAATAACTGTCAAAACAGTAGGCCTAGACTGTCAGCCCATTCAATGTGCATAATAACCGCCTTCTAGCAGGGCCAGCATGCCCCTACTGACACTTATGTATCAGGATGATAAGCACTCATATCAGCGCAATCAATCGTGCGACAGAATCGCCTGTCCTTCTTGTGCTTCTTGTTCTCTCGTGGATAGCAGTTGTGGTTGATACGATTTACTGCGACCTGATAAACGTGTCTCTCTTTGCCCTCCTCAGGCCCCAGATCTGATTGGATGGTTTTGTCAGCATGACAGCCGAAGATCCTGCTTCTTCCTCGACCATGAGCAATAAGGCTGCCCCCGCCACACCCTCCAAACCCACCGGTGCCTCCCACCACTCTCTTCATGGACAGATCAGCGTCCCGGAGGGAGTCGCAGGAGCTCCCAACGAGGCTGCGCTGGTGTCCCTGATGGAGCGCACCGGCTACGGTATGGTGCAGGAGAACGGTCAGCGTAAATATGGCCCTCCTCCTGGCTGGAATGCTGCATCTCCACCACGGGGGTGTGAAATCTTTGTGGGCAAGATCCCACGGGACGTTTACGAGGATGAGCTGGTCCCAGTGTTCGAGTCCGTAGGACGCATCTATGAGATGCGGCTGATGATGGACTTTGACGGGAAGAACAGAGGGTACGCGTTTGTGATGTACACAGAGAAACACGAGGCCAAGCGGGCTGTACGCGAGCTCAACAACTATGAGGTGCGGCCCGGGCGGCTGCTGGGGGTCTGCTCCTCCGTGGACAACTGCCGTCTTTTCATTGGCGGCATCCCCAAGACCAAAAAGCGCGAGGAGATCCTGGAGGAGGTCTCCAAGGTGACAGAAGGGGTACTAGACGTGATAGTTTATGCCAGCGCTGCAGACAAGATGAAGAACAGAGGCTTTGCCTTCGTAGAGTATGAGTCGCACCGTGCAGCCGCCATGGCTCGCAGGAAGCTGATGCCTGGACGCATTCAGCTTTGGGGCCACCAGATCGCAGTGGACTGGGCGGAGCCGGAGATCGACGTGGACGAAGACGTGATGGAGACAGTGAAGATCCTCTACGTCAGGAATCTTATGATGGAGACCAGCGAGGAGACGATCAGACAGGTGGGACTGGCTGAGAGGTTTAGAGGTTACAGGACCCATGATTTCACAGAGAGCCGGGGATGACGTATTTTTGTAGGTCAACCCAGAAGTTAATATCTCCCTGGTTCACTTGATAAAAAGCCAGTGGGATTTTTCCATTGGATTTTGGATTATTGCAGAAAATTAAATTTCAAACTGTATTAGAGGATAAACCCCTTGAGATACAGCAGCTTGTTTTCAAGGGGGTCTTCAGGCACAAAACATTAGCAAACATTTAAGCACATTGATACCTATGACACCTACTACATCAGTTACAATATACAAGTAGGGTTGCAGCAATATACTGGTTTCACAGAAACTAGGCCACAGCATTGTATAATACTGTATTCTATGATACCGCAAAACTGTGATATCTTCTAAGATGGTTATCGTACAATGAAAATCTAATACAGTTACAAGTGTCATCTGTATATACATACAATAATAGTAATAATAATAATAAACACAAATACAATCAAAAACAGGAACAAGTAGATTTAAGATAAACAAGCAAAGAAGTCTTGAAGAGCTGGAAAGAAGTAATCGATCTGAAAAATAAACTGTGGCAAACAAATTTATAATACTTACACATTTTAGATAAGATAAGATAAGATCACTAATGAATGCCACTTTTATGATTTTAGAAGCGTAAATGCAGTTGCCAGAAGTACGGCTATAAATGAACAATACCATGGTCGCATGATTCACCGCCGCCACTACTAAACTGATGGTGACGTTTAATGTTCCCGACGACCTCTGTAGTCTCATGTAGCCACTTGTTAGCAACCAACGTATTTTGTGTCGTAGAACAAAACGTGAACATATCTTAAGCTTGTGTTAACCACAGACCTTATTTCAGGCATCTAACCAAAAACCCATTGACTTCAAGGCGACAGAACCAGATGTGCTAAAACTCATTTCCAGGTTTTAGGACTCATTCCTGTGGTACTCTGTAGCCGACCATTTTATTTGAGTTTTCAGAAAATTAGCCTACCATTCTTAACTAATCACCCATTTTCTCTGTGAACCAGGTGTTCAGTCAGTGGAATCCTGGATGCGTTGAACGCGTGAAGAAAATCCGTGACTACGCCTTCGTCCACTTTACCTCTCGGGACGACGCCGTCACGGCCATGGACCACCTCAACGGCACAGAGGTGGAAGGGTCCTGCATCGAGGTGACGCTCGCCAAGCCAGTTGATAAAGAGCAGTACTCGCGCCAGAAGGCCTCCAAGGGAGCTTCCGCCACTCCAGAGCCGACTCAGCAGAACTACATCTACCAGTGTGATCCCTATACGTTGGCCTACTATGGTTATCCCTACAACACCCTCATCGGACCCAACAGGGACTACTTCGTCAAAGGTTAGAATTTATTCTTTCTGCTTTCGTACCAGCAGTGAGCAATCAGTGGCAAAAGCCAGTGTTTCTCTGAAAGCCATCTATTTCTGTAAATGTTGGTCGTGTCTAGAAGGTAACCCTCGATTTGCTAAAGACTTGTGAGATGGGTAAGGTTAGGAATTAAACTTGAATAGTTAAGGTTAGATTGGTGTGGTTAGGCATTAAACTCATGTAGTTAAGGTTAGAGAGCTATGGTTAGGCATTAATCTCAAATATTAGATATGGTTAGGCATTAAACTCGGATGGTATGGTTACGGATAGGTCATCGGGAAATGGTGTGGTTCGACATTAAACTTGAATATTAAGGTTAGATATGGTTAGGCATTAAACTTGAATATTAAGGTTAGATATGGTTAGACATTAACCTCGGATGGTATGGTTACGGTTAGGTCGTCGGGAAATGAGTCTCGCGTTTTAGCCCATTTTCATTGGTTTTCACAAATCTAGGGTTACCTTCGAGACATGCCTGTAAATGTTGGCGGCAGTGGAAACTCAATGGGCCAATGCACTGCTAAAGATCTCATAATGACATCCAACAGATGCTATTGTAGGAACAATGACAAACACACCCCATCAATAGGGAGCTATGATTTTTAAATGGTCAGGACGACTAAGATAATAATGATTTAATCTTTGATGACTAGAATTTCATTTGACAAAAGTTTTAAAATCTTAACTTGACTTGTTGTTAAGAAGAAACAAGGTGATGGGTCAATGAATGCTAATCCCATTACCTTTGATGATTGATTACATATGGTCTTTGGGTGGTAGCAGGAAAATCTATTTGACTTTCAACAATCATTGTGTTTTGGTTTTCTCTCCAAAGGATCCCCAATGATACAGAACAATGGTAATCTCTCACATCCTTATTCCTACTTATTCCTTCAATGAACAATGAGCTTTCTTGCCATGTGACAAACTATACGTTTTCTAACACCATCCTTTTCCCGCTGTGCTGTCACCTCCCATTTCATGCTGGGTTATTGCAGAGATCACAACAAAGTTAAGGACGTCTAGGAATATAATTTCACAATCCCACAAACTAATTCAGAACAGAGTCAGAGTTGAGAGTCAGAACAGTGCTCAGGAAAAAGGCAAAAACTGGGCCCAAAGAACTCCCCCAAAATCCTGAGCTCAAACAGATATTGTTGAGAAATTTCCAGTAGCAACTGCATTTCATGAGAGATGTTTGCCTTAAATTGGAGCTACAAAGGGCTACCCCAGTCCTGATACCTTGAGGAACTTTCAAAGAAGTTCTAAACCCATCATAAAATCTTGCCTTAGGGCCTGTGTCCATATAGCGTTTTTCTCTGGCAGAAAAGCATTGGCATGGTGCTGGGGAGCGCTTCATCCCAGTGCCAGTGTTTTTTTGTTTTTTCTGATGAAGCGCTGCACTTTTTGTTTTGTTTCTTTGACAACAACATTAACATTAGCTAGGTAGCTAATGAACTTAAAGCTCTGTGTTAACAGAAGGTTGACTACACAGCTAACAACAATCTATAGTCATCTCTATAAACAGATTCTGCATATGAAAACAGATTCTGTCTGCAACGGGACAAGATTTGGGTCGCGGAAGCGCTCTGGTTTCCGTAGAGCGTGCTTTGGTTGTACGCAGGTAAACAGTCCGTGTGGAGAGCAAGAGAGGCGGAACGCATTGGCCGAAGTGCAATCTTGGAACCCATCGGCTATCGTCCGATGACAATTTAGCATTTTATTGTTGTTATTTATCCGCATTCATATGCAGATATCTGTTTATAGAGATGTCGTCTCTCAACTCCATTCTTGCGTCTCAAGTTGCTAAACGGTCTAAACACTGACCTGCGCACGGAAGAGGAAGTCTCGGCCCGGACAGCCACTGGCTACACCGGAAAGTCCGAGCTCAGAGCTGCCACACAAAAAAGTCAGAGCGCTCTGAAAAAAGATGCTGGCGCTCAGAAAAAAAAACGCTATGTGGACACTCGGCCTTACATGTCGCCGTACACAACTTTCAGTACAAGTTCCCCCTACTGCCCAAGTCCTAAACCACAACCCCTGTCATCATATTACTTCAATTGTATTTTAAGCAGGTACTGTGCGAGGTCGTGGTCGTGCTGCTGCAGGTAACCGTACCCCTGGACCGCGGGGGTCGTACCTGGGGGGTTACTCTGCCGGTCGTGGCATCTACAGCCGCTACCATGAGGGCAAGGCCAAGCAGCCCGAAAAGCCCTATGAGCTGATGCCCAGTCTGGAGCTCGCTGCCTCCGTCAACTCCGTTGGCATCAAACCTGGCACAAGTCAGTGAGATAGATATATCCATCCATATCCTTGCCCATCTCAAACGCCTTTATTAAACCTTCCAGCTCATAATTTCCTGTCTCTTCTCTCCTGTGTGGTTTGAGGAACGCTTTCTAAATCACTTGATTATGGTCGTTGCTGGATGGTCAGGCGCAAAAGGACCTCCTTTCTTTTTACACTAAAGAATATTGACACTAAATATCTGTCCTTTCTAGCATGACCAGAAAGTAACTTCTATGATTTGTTCCTCATTCTGTCCTTTTCTCTCTACATCAGAAATTTGTCTCACCTGGTGTTCAGACCAAAAACAGCACTGTGTTCAAAGAACACAAGGGGCTACGCTGTCGAGGAAATACGTTTGAAACTGCACAATGGTTAAAAATATTATAGGTTTTTTTGCAATCACGTGACTATTATGAGGTGTGAAATTCAGACGGAGGGCAGGAAGTGATGAATCCGTACACTGTGTGAATGGAAATAGAGGAAAGTGACGACATAACAGGGTTGGATTAACCTGCAGGCAGCAGGTTAATTGATTTGCCCGCTGTGGAGGAGATCGTCACTTCAAACTAACGTTACTACACAGCGAGACAGATAAAGGCGTACAAGAATCTAGAGGACTGTCACTATTTTGTGCGCGGCTGCCATCTTGTCTTTGCCCGGGTGAGTAAATGTTCTTGAGAATTACTGCTTTTTTATATTGCTATTTCAACTCTAATATGTACATGGATGCACCGCTGGCGTCAGGCCACTAGCGTTAGCTAACTTTAGCTAACGTTAGCTAACATTAGCGACTATTTTCTACCTACAAGGTCAACCAGAGGTCTGGTGAAATGCCATTTAAAAACCTGGATTGTGGCTAAAAAATGCGGAGAACTTGTCACAGCACATTTTAATTGTATGGCAATACTAACTCGAGGCATGTTTAAGGTAAAGCTTCAACATTACCTTTTGACATATGTTGATTCTGCTCCTCAGACATAAGACGGAGGCGTTTGATCCACATCTGCCGCCAAGTTTTTTTTAAATTTCTGCCCTGTAGGTACTATTTTTGGGACTCAAAAGTAGCCCTTGTTTTTTTCCCAATTTGATTGACTGGAGCAGCCATAAACAGCGAAGATCATAAGCATTTGTGCAGAGTTGGTAGTCGTTGTCTCAGTTTCCTGCCCTCCATCTGGAAAGTGCACCACTGTGTGACGTCATATGCAAACAACCAATTAGGAAGGATTTTACAAATAATTTTATCCTCAAGATTCAAGATTTATTTATTGTCATTGTGCATGCACAACGAAACTGCAGCTGTGTCCACTCACATAGTGCAAGAAAAAGACAAAAACAGAAACATATTAATCAAATCGGTAATAAATAGAAGAGAGTACCAGCTATAAGCAATATATATTAAAATCGTAAGCAACATATACTAAAATCAATTAAAATTGTCTGCAAAAACAGTACCCCCGCTGTAAGCAAATATATTAAATATATCAGAACCATCAACAATACAAGTTAAAGTGACATGTGACTGTCATTGCGATCACCAGGTAAACAGTAGAAATACCCCGGTCACGTTACAAAGTAGTCTACCTGGAATGGATTTGATTAACCAACGCGGTGCTTTGCCTGATGAGACTCCGTTTATTGTTTTGTTTCTTTTTCTCCCGACGCAGTGGTTTCATTAACCTGAATAAGGAAGCCGTGTTTCTTCTCACAGTGCTGTTGTCTGTCTGAACATGGCCATCGTATGTCCCGACCAGTGCTTCCACAATCTCCTCCTTACACATGCACTCAACTTCTTTTTTACTGAAAGGTGGTTGGCAGTATCTTGAATGTAAAACAAATACATATCTAAAAAAAGATGAACTTTTTCAGAGTTTTATTCTCTGTAGGAGCCGCTGCTTTAGCTTTGATCACTTTCAGTCAAGAACGCAGTTGAAATGCAAACCTAAGATTATTCATCTCCTCTTTTCTATCATATTTACTCTATTCTGATCACTGAAAAGGATAATACCAGTGGTATGTACTGCTGTACAGCCTAATTAGATTTTTTTGTTTTGTAAATATGAAGTCTACAGTAGGCTGAAATTAGCTGCTGTCCCACAAAGACAATTGTGACAGTAAAGTTGTGGTGTGGCTTGTTTATAAAAGATTATTTCCTGATGGGAAATTTAATTTCTTTCTTGCTTCCTTCTCGACAGTAAGCAGAAGGAAATGCAACTGTATTAATGTCATGAGATGACAACAAAATGTTTTCAAACATGTTTATGTTCATGTTTATGTGGGTGGATCATCTAAATTCTAAATTTCAACAATGTTTTTATACAGTACAAAAAATTATAGTGAGAGAAATGCAAATTTAAAAAATGTATGAAATTAAAATGTGCACACTGGTATTATTCTTTAATTTTCAAGTTTATTACTAAATGCAAAAGTGACTAAATCTTCCAGATTGCTTTTTTTTTCAACATAAATATTGCACTATTTGTCATGAATATTAATGTCATGTATTTGGTGATCAGAGGTCTATTTCGTAAAGTGGACGTTCTCGATGCTCCTTCTGGAAGGATTTGACCCCAATCCGGAGCTCGGTCTTAGTCCCGGACTCTGTGGAATCACATGATCAGCACCAGATTGAAAAGACTTTTGTCCATCTGAAACAATGACTGACGTTGTGTTCGCTCTCTGTGTGTGTGCGTGTACGTGTGCGTGTGCGTGTGCGTGTGTGTGCGTGTGTTGGAGCATTGAGGTTAATCCACAGTTGAGCATCATAATCCGAATCACACCCCGGCAACGGCAACTTGTGTAACTTAGTATTTTTTTCCTTTCTTAACTAAATAGTTTGCTTCAACCTTCATTGCTTTAGCAGCCCCTCCTTTCAGAGATTCAGATCTAAGTATGCCTGTTTCTGTTTGAGCATGGGTGCATGTGTGCTAATATTTCTGAATGCAAACATAACCATCTTTTGCTGTACACTCTGCTGTGTCCCGTCTGTTATCCAAGCTCTCATTCTCGTGTCTCTTTATGTGCAGTGGCGTTGCCGACCCTGGGTGGGCAGTACCCGGTGTTCAGCACGGCTCCTGCAGCCAAGCTGATGGAGGAGGGCAAGGTGCACACGGTGGAGCACCTTATCAACCCTCTGGCCATGCAACACCCTGAACACACCACCGCTACTGCTGCCGCCACCGTCCTACCCGCGGTTTCTACGCCCCCACCTTTTCAGGTGTGCATCATGAATTGTTTTATATGTTTCACAGACACAAATGTTTGAATTTGATTCATGCTGATAAAGATGTAAAATGTCGTCCAGCTCCATGTCAGGGCAAGTTGTTTGATGCAGTAAACTGTACCACATTTTACACCAAATTCCTCATGAAGCTTAAAGGAGTAATAGGCGAAATCATTTCACCGCTAGATGTCGCAGTTGTGCACTGCATGTACACCAAAACAAAGTGGCTCAGCAGCCACACCTCCCTTTCCCCCTCACCCTCCTCTCGCTCTCCATACCCGCAACTGACACGACGCAACTGAGAGTCATTTCCTGTATCTGTGTCACGTGGGTCTCGCAACTGCCTCGTCCCTTTAGGAGACTAACGGCAAGTCCTGAGTCCATTCAATATAATGGGAGAAGTGAATGTGAGCACAGATTGTGACACCAGATACTTCACCAAAGTAAATATTGGACTAAGTTTTCACAAGACACACAACTCCAGAACATTCTGACGCTAAAATGGCATTTCTCAGACTGACAAACCAGGAGAAAGTGTTCGAGACCTGTTTCTGTGTCAGCCATGAACTCTTGCGAGATCTGGCAACACAGCTAAGCTAACGGCAACTAACATTCGCAAACGCCCTAGCTATTTTCGTAATGCTAAATATTTCTATTAGCAGAGTAAATATCTAATGTTAGCAAAAGAAAATATAAATAGCCTACATTGTGCAAATATCACATGTCCACACGACGACAGGAGACAGGAAGTGTGAACCATCTCAGTTTGTTATGCATCATCTTTGAGAGTACTTCTCTGAATAACCATTGTACTATAACAATGACTACATTTACATGCACAGTAATGTTCCACTATTATTCAAAACATGACAATATTATGAATTTGATACAGGTCATGTAAACAGCATATTCCTTTGGATATTCCGAATAAGGCCTTTTTTCCCAGAATGTAGCATTTTCCAGTTAAGACGTGTAGGATATGCCAGTATTATTCGGGTTTCAGGAGCATTTTTGGACATGTATACAGCACATTCAGAATATGCGTCTGATGGGTTTTTACCTCTGGCCTGTTTACAGTCAGCTCTGTGCGTTTCTATTGTTGTTGTACACAAACCAACTATCCAGCAGTTTGCAGGCTGGTGGTAGAGATGCACGCCCAAAAGAAAAGCCCACATTTGTGGTGGGAAGGTGAGACACACCTACTTTTAAACATTATGAAAAGTGGATACCAACAAGTTTCTGGATATAGGCAAACGTCAACATTTTCAAGAAGGTGGTTGAAAGAATGAAAGAGGAAGACGGTGTTCGTATGGTGCAACAACAAAAACTTTAAAAAAAATCTTATTTTGCTATTTCCTATTTTGAATATTTATTTTCATTAGCCATGCAAACAGCTTAGAAGGATAATTGCCTTTTTCAGAATGAGGGCAAAAAACTGAATATTTTGTGCATGTAAATGTAACTAGTCACTGCTGCAGTTACAATGGCCAACAATGTAAACAAAAAAATCACAATTGTTGCAGCAGAACCGGAGATATCGTCTTATTTATTCCATGCATTCCTGGCACCAACATTACCCACAATGCAACTCTGCAACTGTGTTATGCTAATGTAGCAGAGATGAGGAGTGGATGGATGAAGTCCACACCCCCAGATTTTACACAAGTGTCAAATAAATGTAGTGGAGTAAAAAGTACAATAGTTACATTCCACCACTGATTATATGAAACACATAATGTATTTGTACTCTGGTAACTTTATGTATTTGTACTCTGGTAACTTTATGTATTTGTACTCTGGTAACTTTATGTATTTGTACTCTGGTAACTTTATGTCGGACTTTTCGAGGTGAGAATTCCCAATTGAATGCATTGAATCAATGACTGCACAATGTTCTCATTGCTTTAGGTCTCCTCTTATTCACTATAGTCCTCCTCCTTTTTCTCCTGCATTTCCCAGGGTCGTCCTATCACTCCTGTCTATGCCATGGCCCACAACGTACAGCGTATCCCAACAGCCGCTGGCCTGTACGGAGCTGGGTACGTCCCCATCACAAACTACGCCGCCAACACGGCGGCTCTGGCCGCTCTGCAGAAGAACGCAGCGGTGGCGGCTGCGGCCTACGGGGGATACGCAGGCTACGCGGTGCCACAGGCCTTCCCCGCCACAGCCTTCCAGCTGCCTATCCACGATGTCTACCAGACATATTAATTCTGAGGGTCGGAGCGCGTGAAAACAACGACAAAGTTTCCCTGCCTGTGACTGAACCACCACCACGTCTGTCCCATCATACAGAAACATCACTTGAAATTGTGAACATCCCAAAAGCTCTAAAGGAATGTCGTTTGAAGCAAATATTTAGAAAACAGACGGAGAAACAATGACATCTCATATCTGTCCCACCTACTGGCCTCGGTGTATCCTGGACCCAAGGCTTAATTATGCAGTTTTATAACACAACTTACTGAGGAAACCTTCTGTATGTGGTGACAATCGTCCCCCAACAATAAGCATTAACTCTTAACAACATCCATCTCTCTGTCTCTGTCTCTGACCCCTGACACCTTGTTGCTATGGCAACAGAAACACTGAAGGTACATTCAAGTATTTATGAAGAGAAGATGCATATTTAAGGTTTTATTCTCTGTAGGTTTCTCTTATTAATGGAGCGATATTTGTTCTCTGAAGCAGGAAAGATACATCTTTGTAAACTGTAAAAAAATAAATAAATGTGGGGGTAAAAAGAAAGTTAATTGAAAGAAAGTAAAAGTACAACAGGAACTACTGACAAGAGAGGATACCACTGAAGACAACTGTTTTTGGATATGTTTTGTTTTCATTATTATATAGTATTTTAGCCAATTCTACATGCTGTAGGTGATGCTGTCCGTCCATGCTGGTTGAATGTGCAAAGCTTCAAACATGCCTGTTTGGTACTCTTTTTTTTCTTTTTTTTTTTGGTTTATTTTAGTTTTATTTTTGGATGTTTTAAATGAAGGTTTCTAAGTGTTGTGTTCATTTACTTATAATTAGTTTGCTTGTTTTTATGTCTCCTCTTTAGCTTTTGGAAACATATATCTTGGTGTGTTTGAAGAAAACGTTGCCAGCTAAATAATATTATTGTGGCAGATTCCTTGGGGGGAACAAATACTCGAGAAAGAAAACTGGAACGTGATTTATCTATAAGCCTGATAGACAGCGACACCATGTACACGGAAACTGCGCTGACAGGGGACTCAGACTGAACAGATGTTAGTTGTTGTTTTTTTTTTCTCTATGTCTTTATTGTTTTATTGTGTTTTTGAATTGTTTGAGTCTTTAAAGGTGAACAAATATGGACAGAAGTGAGAGACATTTTTCTATGTGGACTGGAACACTTAAAGCGCTCCTGCATTTGCCAATGCTAACCAAAAAAAAAAAAAAAAGAACGTACAGCTACATACACTCCTGATATTAGAGAGATTCTCTGTGCCAGTGCCTTACATCTGCATACTGTACATGCTACCTTGTGCTTTTCACGGTGCCTTTCATAACAATGCGAAGCCACTGCTTCTCCCTGGAGTTTTCTCCATTCCTGTTTCCAATGATTTGTGGTATTACTGTGTTGTGGTGAGACGAAGGTTGTCAAAAGTATCGATACTTTTTCAATACCACGGGTTTAAAACGATACCGTATCCACATTCGATAGTACCGGAAATTACCGAAGCGTACTTTATTTGAACAGAGATGATGTACAAAGAGCATTAACCTTGTGTAAAACAAAGACAGATGTAATGTACCAGGTTTTTAGCAAATTGCTATTTTCTGCCCATAGTCCCTGGGCAGGTAGGCAGAATAATAAAACAGTAAGAAAGATTTAGACATTACAAGAAGATTGAACATCAAAATAGTACAAAATGCATCCTCCCCGCAAGACTAGACATTAAAAAAGTACAAAATCCCCCCAATTCTGATTTTCAAGGCTGCACAGATGAAACAACGGGGGAAAAAAATCAACTGTCAGTTTTTCTGTAACAGCACTGCGTGCCAATACTTTTTTTCCTTTTTGCCGTGGTATCGAAAGAGGTATCGAGTATTGGTTTTTTTTTTTACTAGTATTGTATCAAAGTTTTAAATTCTGGTGTCGTGACAACCGTAGTTTCAGTCTCTGCAGTCATGTGACAAGGCTACCTCTCTCCTGTAGTCTCCTGATGCTCCTGCAGTAACACTCCGTGCGTCTGTCCCCGCTTTATTTCTCCTCCTCCAAAACTGTGCTTGACCGAAGGGGCACTTAAACATATTTATAAAAGGCAAGAGATTGCGACTTTTAAGATGAAGAGATATTAAGCAGGGCAAGTTTCTCAATTATTGTATATGTGACAGAGTTTTTCCTTGCGGATAAAACATAAAAAAATAACCCTCATGAATGTTTAATAGGCACTTTTTTTTTAAAACTCTGCAGTGTGTTGAAAACAAGTGTAATATTGGACTTGGAATAACTGGAACAATACCTCACGCTGAAATATACAAGTGCATGTATGTGCTACAACACAAACATAACGGATGCAAACAGCTGCTGATCATGAAGTCACACTCCACAAAGTTTATATACAAGAGAATGCAAAAACAACTTGTATGCTGGCTTGTATTTGTAAACGAGTTTTGAATTTATCGATCCACGTTTTTAAAGAGAATATTTTAATTGCTCATTTTCCATCATCTCCTCAGATTTTTGACGACATTTTACACACAAAACAACATGATGAGTTTGACTTTGAGGATGGCCTGGAACGAAGTTTTATGTCCAAGACGTTAAATGAAATGATTGATTTTTTCAGCAGCAAACAAGACATATTTGTCTCATCTCACGGCGTCATGTTAATTGTGCTACTTCTCTCTCCTCTGAAACTGGATTTGACGTAGAAAACAAACTGCTGATAACTGCTTTTTATTATTTTCTTGTATGATGACAATAAGTCAGGATATATTTAATATATGCATTACGTGTTTTGTCTATGAAGTCAGAAGAAAAGGTATAATATATTCTAAAACATATTTCTTTTCTTTATTTACACCTTGTTTAGGGATTAAAAAAGTCAGAGTAACAAAAGTAGAGATTTTCTTTTTTTTTTTTTCTTTTTTTTTGCCAAAGTGTCCAATAGTTTTAAAAACATTCAAGGTTATTGTGTTTTTGTTATGTGTAATATTCTGTTTGCTATTTTGTACTGGATTTGGTGTTATGAGTGGGAACACAGAGGCCTTCTAGTTTAGCTACATTTTATCAGAAACTAAAACTGTTGCAGTGTTGCAAGTCTGCATGTCAGTTTTGGCTAAACTGTTAAAAGGTGTGATCGTGATTTAACAGCCATCCAAACTTTGTGTGTTAGACGCCAGAGAACTGCGTCCTTCTGGTTCTGCCTTCCACTCAAAACACCTGCTTTACTTTCTATTGCCTGCGTTTCACCAACATGACGGCAGCAGCCGGATGAACTCCTGCTCCGTGTGTCAGTGGCGTGGACCTACATATGCCTAGTTTAACATAGGTGTTACCATTTAAACTCTTCCTAGCGTGTGCCTTATTGCCAAGATGTGCCCTTTGCTACCTTTGTAGACCTATGCAGACTGTTTTCTATCTGAAGGTTTGTTTAAAAAAAAAAAAGCTTGTTCTGTATTGTTATATTTATAGTGACAAAGTAGATAAATAAAGCATTTTCAAAAGGATGCAATGCTGTCATGCATTTTGTTTGTCTACATATTCCCTTTTGTTCAAACTAGAGTCCGACCGATATGGGATTTTAGAGGGGAGAAATTCACCGATTACCAACATGGCGGCAGATATAGTGGACCTTTTGTGGATTGTGCACCATTTTTGAACTGATATGACAATGCTGTTTCAATAACTTTATTAAAGGATATTTAAAGAGATATTTTGCTGATTTAAATCCAGCTCTGTGTCGTGGCAGTGTGTGTAGATGAACTGTAATTGGCATACCCCCCCGTGGTCACAGCGCACAGAATTCCCCGTGGAGCGGAGCAGCTGCCGAGATCTCCCGGTGCGTGCCCGCTGTACGCAGCCGACGTCTGAAGACACGCCATCCGGCAGATCTCAGCAAACCTCCGTTCCGTGCGTTGCAAACCCGGATGGAAGCCAAACACCGTTCATCTACATACAGAGCTCACACTAAGATGACACAGAGCTGGTTTGCTGACCATTTAAATAAAGAATAAAAATCACCCCAAGCATCGTTTTCTGCATTATATGTTTTTCATATGGGAGCATATCGGAAAACATACCGATATATCTGTGATAGGCCAATATTGCCCGTTAAAATCGTCCAACCGATAAATCAGTCGGGCTCAATAGTTGACTAAACCATGTCAGCTTTTAGCCTTAGTTTTAGATTAAACCGCATAACTCGAAAGTGCTAAAAGGGTCCGGAGGCAGAGGACTTTGACTGTGACCTCTGTGAATGGAAACCCATCCCTGACCTCATATATCAGCTACTATTAAGCAATGTGTCATGGATGGAGAGAGAGCAGTGTTGGGAGAATGTTTCATAAACGTCTCTGTTGCAGGTCAACTTTCCTCCAGAAACATGTTGTACCCGAACGAGGAGTTCAGGGAACGTTAGCCTTCATCATGCAGTACAATGTGTGCAGGAGGGCAATCAAAGGTACATGGAGTACCTTTCAGCCAACTGCTTTAACATTCAAATGTGGTGAAAGGTTACAGGAAAAGAAATCCTGGTTAACTATCGATACAGTATTCATACTACCAAGACTAAATCTTATTTTTAACAACAGTAGGATACCAAGAACTGTCTCAAGTTAAGTCAAGTTCTTTGTACATGAACTCTGTGCACTCAGCTTCTCTGCTGATGTGTACATGCGTGCAAGGATCACCCTGTTAGTTCGCACAATAAACATTTGCTATTCATGACTTGTTTTAACGTGCATGTGATTGGTTCAGTTCAGTTTATTCACAAAACAATTTAAAATACAAATACAATCATATGACACTGACGGAGATATGTGAAAAGGGACACCCTGGTGAGCTAGCAGAAGCTTGTGTATAGGGGCCCAAATATGTAACATATATTTAAGTCCTAACACATCGTCTAGATTTTTTATGTATTATACAGTAACATAAAAGCCTGAGAACGAACTACCCTATAACTCAGTCTAAGCATTGGATTAAAAAGGTAAGATACCATAATAAATAGAGACATTTGCCAAGTGGAAATAATAGTACAATTTAAATGGATTCCAGTGTGGGGTAACTAGTTTAGAAGTTCTGATGATTAGGTAATTATCAGAGAATAGTAAAATGTTTCATGTTTGGCAAATCACTGTGGTAATGAAAATATATTCAGAAGCAGCATATTAATGGTGTATTTACCTCATAAATTACATGGTTCCCCCATACATGATAGCACCTTATCTGCTTTTAATGATAAATAGAAGACAAATAAATATTGGTATGTTGGTAATTCTGACCCTGTTATTTAATGGTATCAGATCAAAACCTAATTTTGTGGGTTTGCTCACCCGGCTTACAATCCCACGTGGTGTTTTGTATATCCACACAACTGTGTGTTCATAATCAGTGTATGTTTAATAAAAACTTTACAAACAACAGGCAACAACACACTGCCTTAATAAACATATCAACACCACACCTAGGCTTTATCACACCGACCAATGGCAGGAGAAGGATTTTAAACCAGAGTAGAGTTACACATTTAAGACAATATTGCCATCTGGTGGTAAATGCACCTCATCAGAACAGCCTGCAGCAGAGCTGCTCAGCTCAGACCAGACAGTGCAGCTTTTCACTGGCAGCCATGTTAGCTCCACTGTCATCAATGCAGAATATTGTATGGGGGAAAAAACAAAAAACAGAAACACATTTAGTCTTTCTTGTGGTTAAAATATGAAATTCAACACATGCAAGGAGAAAATATTATCATACAGTCTGAGTGTTAAGTCAAATATTGTCTTTTATTAATTTATTTAGCACAGAACACAAAAATACTGTAGGCTGGGGAATAAAATACACTGGAAACAGTAATTTCACCTGGTTTTATGTGGGTGAATGCATGTGGTAGGGAAAGTATTGTGCGAACATTTTCCCATAATTATATTTATATTATTTATTGTTTTATTTGTATTAAATTCCACTGCTAATCTTAAGCAGGATATTTTCTATTTTGTATCCTAAATCGATAAAAGCAGGACAAAAAGATGCCAATATCCTTGAAACATCTACGCTGTGTTGCTCTAATTTACACTACATTTCCCATGATGCCCCGACAGCCACCCGCGTGCGCGATGCTTTTGCACCCCTGCTCCTGTCTTTGCAGATTTACAAACAACGCAGCTCGGCTGACTCGATCTGCAAAAGGCACACAGGGAAATCCAGATGATTTGCACAGCTGCTAAAACGCGTTGCCGCTCCTGAATGTAACCTCAGTTTATATTTGGCTTAAAGGAGACGCAACAAAGCGCACAAAATGGCCGTGTGCTCCAGGCCCGGGCGAATAAGTAGGTTTACTATAGCTTTAAGAACGCGAAAATAGTGTCTGCTTCTTTAAAATTATATCGGTTTATTGCTGAATAGATAATTAAGAAAAGTTTTCAATTTCTAATCAATAAATACTAGCATTTAATTTGCGACGAATCCAGCGCATTCACAGAAAATGCCCCACTGTTGGATAAAGGCCGCTTGCTATCAAAACGTCTTTAAACCGATGTTGTCCGTTTTTCCGCAAATTGCTAGTAAACCTGCTGGACTTTAAGCTGAATTTGAAGTAGGCTGAAGTGTCCTCACGGTGATGGAACCGGCGGGCGACCGAACCGGTGGTGTAAATAAAGGTGAAGAGCCGGCGGGGGACAAGGCCGCAGAAGAGACCCCGGCCACCAGTGCGACCGTTAGCCCGCGGAGGGGGCTCAGAGAGCGGGGAGCGTGCCGCCCGAGGTCCGGCGTCTCTGCTACAGACGTTAACGGAGCAGCGTCGAGCCCGCAGAGCTCAGGACGAGTTTTAAGAGACAGGTCAACGAGGGCAGTACCGGCCTGGCTAAAGGACACCAAGAGCGACGACGACGAAGACGAACCGAGCCCGGACACCGGTGCGACTAAGCGGAGGAAAGTTTCCAACTCGAGGCGGAAGAAACCTTCAGAATCTGCGGGTTCGGCTGAGGCTGGAGGGGGGGTCGCAGGTGACAGCCTTCAAGGCACAGAGTACGTTTTTAATTGAACAGTCATAGCTAATGGACAACTACATGTGTTTATATAATGAGTCTAGATTTTAAAGTTGTGTGTTTATGTTGATGGGGTCAGTTCCTGTCAAAAGCACGCCTTCAGCATAGCTCGTCCCCTTTCTGCAGCTCTGCATGGGGAGGGTGGAGTAAAACTTACCTGCCTTGACAACGTTCACATTTGTATTCAATGCTAAAACTTTTAAATGCATTGTTGTATTAGAGATATGATGAATGGTGGCTCTGCAGGTAGAGAAAATGTCATTTTTTTCTCTTCCTTTCTTGCAGCTCAGAGGACCCCAAGAAACCTGCCACAGATGCTCAAGGTAATCAGATAAATGCTAGGAAAAACTAAATATGTCTCTTACTAAATCATTCAAGATAAATTGTATTCTATATATGTGCAAGTGGATTTCAAACAGAGCTGCAAATACCTGTACCCAGTGTTGGGAGGGTTACTTTAACACGCATTACACTAAAGATTACCGAATACATGCCCCAAAATAGGGATTTGTAACATATTCAATTTACTCAAATCAAGTAATTTATTGCAAATATTTTGGATTACTTTTGGAATACTTCAAAGTCGTCTTATAGAGCTCATTTGTTTGAGTCTTATATTTCCAAAAAAACATTACAGTGTCCTGGCTGTGCGTCTCGTGCAAATATTAGCACTTTAAAAAAAAATAGGTTTATGGGAAATACGTGCCTCATATTAATTTTAGAGCAAATAAAACAAAAACAAAGTAGAAGGGCCCTCTGCCAAGACCATGCCCTATCTCGCAATGTTAACGAAAGCAAAAAATAATTTGTGTATTTGCCCCGTGATTTGCATCCGCTCCAAAAATCTAATGGGTTCCTCATTGGACGATGCTACATCCTCCCACCAAGTTTCATGAAAATCGCGGCAGCAGTTTCTCTGTAATCCTGCTGACAAACAAACAAACAAACCAAACTGAAAACATAACATCCTTGGCGGAGGTAATAAAGTAATCCCTTCAAGTAATCTATTTTTAAAGACGGTAACTACATTCAGAATAACACCGACTGAAACGGTAACAGAATACAGTTACTTTGAATTTTAAACGCGTAGCCTAATCCACTCACTTATATTCCGTTACTCCCCAACCCTGCCTGTACCACTCTTGATGGCATACAGTATGTTTGATGGCATGCTTCTGCTCCCTCACTCCAGCTCTACCCTCCAGACGCCCCGCAACCCAGACTCGTGCCAAGCCCCCGTCTGGCAGGGCTGTCCGCGGCTCTGCCAAGCCTGTGTGTAAGACCGAACCTGGAATGGAGAATCCAGCTGGTGAGAAACCTGTTGACAGTGAGCTACAATGGTTCAACATGTGGGCTTATAATTCACAAATCAGATTATGCAGAAGCACTGAAGCATCATGCTCACTACTGTTCCTCGGGGATGCTATTTATTCTATAGAAAACCTTCAGTGACATCCTATTCAGTTGATATGGGAGGACTGTGATTATGGATTTTCAGTGTAACTAATGGGATCAGTGCTGCCGCCTGAGTTAAAAATCCGGGTGCAAGCCATTCTTGGTCTTCTACTTCCAATAACTCACTTAGCTCGTGCTCGCCGTAGAGGATGCGCGAGACAAGAATGACGTCATCACATATTTTGCGTAAAGTGCGAAGGAGCCGTAATTTTTGTAAGTAGGCACCGACTGCGCACGGTGGGCTTTCAGACATGACTGTCACAAATGCTGATAAAGGCAAATAACTTCAATTAAGAAGTAAAATAATGAATTCATTTTTACTATTAATATGCCTCAGGATTTTAGAAAGACGGCCAATTCATTTTTAAATGCTTTAAAAGCAGGAGATCTTAGAAATCTACATTTGAGTAAATATTTTAGCAGCTGAATCAAATTGATTACAGAATATTCAACTTTTCAACCTTCATTTCATTATACATAATGTTCCAAATATTTGACTGCATTCTTTACAGGGATTGTATAAAGGTGATAAAGTATGTCTGTGAATATTTGACATGAGATATAACTTTATGATTAATTACAGTTTCTCCTCTGCATTGACGAGTTGCATGTTTGGTCTATGGCGTCCTTTCGGTAGAACTCGTTGACCTCTTGCTTCTTCTCAGAATATTTTGTTTGTGTGCCTCCTGGCATTTTGGAGAATACTCCAGTGGACAACACATTGAGCATAAACGCCTTTGTGCGTGCTTGTGGGTTGCGTGCCATCTGTGGAGGCCTCTTCAGAGCGATTGCAGTAGACTGCAGTGAAATGTTTTTATGTTTTATGCTTTCATGACTTTATCAAATTGAGGTTTGATGCTTTTGTTGCCTTTCTCAAACTTATGATGTCTTTTCTTTTTGTTTGTCATGCAGCAGTGGAAGGAGAGGTAGAAAATAAAGACAAGTATGAAATGTGAGTATATTTGTCCTTTTGGGGAAACATTATATGAATATTGTAAGCGTTAAGGGTTTTACTACAAAATTACTTATAAAATGGCATAATATATGGTCACTTTATTTAAAAAACAGAATTGCATTTTGTAAATTAGTTGAACTGACCCTACGGTCACAGGATGCATATAGTATTTACAGAATAGTTGAACTCATTTGATTAATTATTGATGGTTTATAAAATTTAGATTAATGATTATATTCTTGATTCTCCTTTAACCACATTTTCAACACAAAAATACAAATCTGGGGAGGTTTTGATATGAAATGGAAAGGAGTTAGATTTTTTTGTGACTTTAATGGGAAAAAAAGCTTTTGTTGATCTTGAGGGAATGAGACAGAGCTTAGTGAAATACTTTAGAGGGGGTGGGGGGCCATATACTGTCTTGTATATTGTAAAAGTGTGTGAGAGTGGTGCTGTGTTTCCCTGACCGCTGTGTTTCACACTTATGCTGTCTCAGTAAAAAGAAAGAGGAGGAAAGCGAGGATGTTGCTGAAACAGTCTTGGATGATGAAGACCCTCCATTTGGAGATGACCCAAATGACCTCAGCTACCAGCCGCAGAGTCAGAGGTACACTTATCTCAAGTGCCATCGCTTGACCCCGTGCACACGGAGGGTGGGGAATTCTGTTTCAAGTGATTTGTTGTTTTGCTTTCAGCGGTGCCGAGGCAGAAGAGGGTCTCAGCAGTGATGAAGATCTTCCTTTTACAGATGACCTAAACGACCAGAGCTACGACCCGAAGGATGAACGGTGTGTGTGTGTGTGTGTGTGTGTGTGTGTGTGTGTGTGTGTGTGTGTGTGTGTGTGTGTGTGTGTGTGTGTG